>JAECUM010012445.1:0-87199 GCA_016617855.1 Megalonaias nervosa | reverse complement strand
ATATATATATATATATATATATATATATATATATATATATATAAAAGCAGTCAAAGCAGACATTAAATGTAAGTGTTTTTTTCAGGTACCGTTAAATTTCACTATCTTCCCGTGTGCACTTTTCTGCAGAAGGAGTTGTAAGTTTGTATTTTATATGGCAAATCAAGTGTAAAAGGGCCGTTTACATCTTTTGATTCTCCCAACAAAATAATCTCATGTAACGAGTCAGAATAAACTTAGTATAAAGTAATGAATATTCATATCGCCCCGGGATCCATGATCGCGCATGCACATTCAACTTGGGAGCAAGGTATCAGGCTAGCTGTTTCTTAGTTTCTCAATGTTTCTGGGAGAACAACGTAGACGGCCGTTTACTCATTATGACAGAATCAGTGAAAGAACGTGTTAAAAAAGAGGAAAAGGACCATCCTAAACTACAAGTTCCTGAAAATAATGAAACGGTGAAGCTGAAGAGAAAAATAACTTTATTCAATGGAGTTGCTATTATCGTCGGGTCAATCATTGGCTCTGGTATTTTCGTTTCCCCTAAGTTCGTCTTGGCAAGTGCTGGATCTGTAAGTAAAACTGAGCACTTTAGTACATATATATCTTATGTGTGTATGTTGATTAATATTTTTACGATATTTTGTTTGGCTTCCGTGTATGGAAAATCTATTGCTTCCGTCTACACTACAGATCTACTCTAAGTAGACTACTTTCTATTTTGTTTTGTGCGCGAGTTCATCACACATTTTTTTTTTTTTCTGACGCTAATATAAACATGTTTTATGTCAAAACGTACCATTTTTTAAAATTTACTTTGATAAATTTGAGATATTTTTGTCACTTTAAAGTTACTATCACCGTGCAACATGTATACAAAATCTCATGCAAAACATGTGCCCGCGAATGATGCAACACTTAATATCTTGACATGAAGTTCCCAACATTAGGACCAGAGTATGCCACCGTGCAGGTATTTTTGCGGTATTACCGTCTTTTCAGAATAACTCCTTCTGCATAACAGTGACTCTATATGGTGTCTGTTTATCATTTGTTTCAGCAATCATTTGATTTACACCAGAAATTGAATGCATTGTAAAAAAAGAATAAAGAATAGCAAAGAGACATTTAATATCTTGATGGTCAGAGTCTTTATTTACTTATTCACCGATTATTTATTTTAAGACCTGCAATACCATAGTGCTCCAACTATAATGTTGCCTGTTTTGATGCAGTTCACAGAAGTCTTTTTTTCCTGTGACATGGTTATAAATATGAAATGGTAAAATAATGTTATAGAGAACCATCAGCAGCGGTATGTGGAAAACTCTCCCTGGGAGAACTTGCCCCAACGTATCTGGAGAAGTCGCCCCAGAGTTGTTGGAGAAGTCACCTCAAATGGTTGGAGCAGTCACCCCAAATGGTTGGAGTAGTCACCCCAAAACTTGTCACCCAGAAAGCCTATTTAATATTTATCTTTGAAATAAATAAATTATTTAAAAAATAGAAATTTGTACCTCAGAACAATAATCTTAGCAACAAAGATGTCACCACATGGTGGTTACCGCATTATTTGATCGCATTTTGAATTGTTCAATTACCTAATTGAGATTATAATTCATCGTGATTAATATTCGCACTGAAATTCAAAAATATAACCCCATATATGTCTTTCTCCAGTGCAAGTGTTTCTTTATCCGTAAGCCCTGTATATGTTGGACTATTATTACCGATCATTGTGGAATCGCTGTTTGCAGTTGTTGTTGCAGTTTAGTGATGTCACCATTGTCAGGCATTATATCAGGCTTGTTTGTCTGAAAGTTACCAAACATGAGATGATATAGTCATCTGTGTGGTGTCCAAGATGGTAAGAAATTCATGTAGCCCCAATATTGGTAGCAAAAAGTATTCGTTTTGAAATCTTTACTTTATATCGTTTTTGAACTCTGATATTTATATTGTAAAAGTATATCAACATGTGTACTGGAACAATCCTCAAGTTTTTTACCCTTTTTTTTTTCTCCATCTTTGAAATGTAAGAAATTATCTACTAAATGAAATAACATTAAAGACATGTTTACGCTTTGTCATTCAGTGTTTCCAACATCAATTTATTATGCACCTTTGATTTTGTATGTAACTGCATTGGATAAATATGCATTTTTCTTCCACACTTACGTTTAAGACTGTTTTCCACTCGTTGTATAATAAATCCATCCTTCCCATTCTGCAGTCATCTTGTTTGTGTAATGTTGATAACAAAAAAATCAATCACTTATAATTGAAAGTCTGTGTGTTCATATAAACTTGTTTGATTTCTTATAACAACACATACCGGAACACCATGAGAAATATTTTTAAAACAAATGTTACTGTTAACTTTCTTGATTATACTAACATTATTCATTAATATGGTAATTTACTCTCAAACTCTGACCAGTCTGATTCGGTACAAATTACTGATTTGGCTCAGAATTCTGGCTGATTCGGCCCAACTTCCACGCTGATTTGAACCATGTAAAATATTATTCAGTTTAGTCCAGGATTTAAATGTGACATTTAAATTTGTTTTTTAAGATGATCTTCTCATTATATCCCAAGAACATTGAGCAGTTCAAATATGCGTTTAAGGTAACAAAATCCCATTAGTACGTGTAAACATGGTGTTGTTATATATAATAAAATAACGTAATCCTGTATATTTTGTATTGGCAGTTTAGTGGTGAAATATTTTTAAAACTTATCGTTCAACTTTAAATAGTTTGTTTTATTGAGAAATAATGAAATTATGAACACTGACAAAAAAGAAGAAATAAACTAAATGATGGGCGTAGTACAAGTGAGCTTTCAGAAACTGTCCGAATTCTGCGCTTTAGCCGTGATGTTGAACTCAATAGCGACTGCTTTTCCTGAGTATGCATCAGTAATGCTTTTTATCGAGTTCAAGTAACATTCGTCAATGGTTAGCAAATCTCCATGAAAAATCAGATAAAATTATTCTATTAGAGAGATGATACTATAACCTGGGCTATAGAGGTCCATGCCATAAAGTCGTCTCAGGATGACTTTGGTTATTAGGTTGGAACCCTTTCATATATGAAACAGCAAATGTCACGTCATGCTTACACCTGCTCTATTTTTCCAAATAAAATGCATCTAATGATTTGAAAACCAGAGCAAAAAGGGACAGAGAACACTTTATTTTCGTTAGAAAGAGAAGCAGAATCGATCAAATGGAAAATTTGAAAAGTTGCAAATTTTATGGATTTAATAAGTTATTAAGTTGAAGAAAAACAACAATAAATAAAGCCATAACAACCATGTGGCAACATCTCAGAATTAGTATCTATGATCCTTGAGGCGACTTCTCCAGGCACAGTAGGGCGACTTCTCCGACCACCATGGGGCGACTTCTCCTGACACCTGGGATGAATTCTCCATGGGGTGTGTTCTCCCAGGTCGAGTTCTCCATAATTCATCTGCTGCACATAGAAAACCCAGGTTTATAGGAAAGACTATATAAAGAAATTTAGTGTAGCATTCCTAAAGCTTTACTTATATTATAAATTTCATTTTAGAACATCATAATGGTATTATGATAATTTTGTTTATTTGTAATTAAGAAAATATATTCTATTTAGCATATGACTTTTTTCAATACATAATTGCTGCTGTGAATATGCAGAACCTCAATGTTTGAATGTACTGTTTTTGGAACTTCTAAACTGTTTTGTATCTTTATAAATTATTGATACAGAATTGCAAATAATCAGTGACAGAAGACACAGTGTTACAGTAGAGGTTTTTTCAATATTAATTTATTTTAATTTTTACAATTATTAAACAAATGTTTAAAAAAATTGGTCAGACTTAATTAAGTATCATGATTCATTTAAAGGCTGATTGATAATTGATTGTTAAAGTAAAATTGCTTATTTAAAGATAGTGTATCTTTGTTTCATTACACAAAGTACTTAATGATGGGATTTCAACAAAATTGTGTGTGTGTGTGTGACTGGATGTGATCAGTGTAAACAAATGTTGTTGTGATGTGATTGAGAGATGTGTTTTTGAGAACCGTGCTCTTGTGACACTACGTCAAGATTGTTTTAATGGGGACGATGTAGTTTTGTAACATGTTTCCATTGATCACTAATTTCCTAGTATGTACCTTCAATGCATGAATTGGAGCAAATCAAAAGTTATTGTGTTTCAGAATTTCATATGTAGATATTAGATTCAGTAGCTTTCAAAATACATGTTGTTTTAATGAAATAATGGTAAAGCAGTTAAATATAAATGTATTTTCATTGGTATAAATGGAAGCTCGTAACATGTTTTTCAAGCTTCATTCAGTGATTGATTATTCACAAAATAAGGCAAAGCCCTTTATATTAAGTACTTGAATTTGTTTTATAAATCCATGTTCAACCTCAGAATTATTTATAGATACAGATTCTTAAAATGTTGATCATTGTATGTAATTTTAAAAAAATGTAGAAATATCTTGGTAGAAGAGCAAGGCAAATCATTTTTTGAATTCATTGCATACAAAGATTATTTAAATATTGTGATCAAGTTAGTTTTGCTTAGAAATTTGCTTGTAAGCATATTAACTGGTAATCTGAATTGGTGAAATAATGAGCACACAATTATAAGCACTAGAATAAAACATTGATGCTTGCTTATTTCATTGTTTTCACTTTTTAAAAATTTCTTAAGAATATCAATGAATGAAAATGTAAGTAAAATTTGTGAAAAATATATTTTTTTAACATATATTTATGCCTTTGGAACTTAAAGAAAATAGGTGTAGGTAAAGATTGTGATCATTAAAGAGATAGCCCACCAGAGTTCCTGGTCAATTTCCTGTGGTTTACATGAATATAGGTTTGTAAACATGACATATTTTGATAGCCATGTCTAAGAATAAGACCTAAATGGGATGCAAATATTTAAAAATTTGTATTTTGATACACTGTTGTCTCTAAAAACTTATCGCATGACCAAACATTAACAAAGCATTTAATTATTATTTTCACTGAATCTAATGTATTAATGTTTTATTTTAAAAAATGTTAATTTTGCACCCTTTAATATTTTCAGTGTGTCACAACCCAACATGTTTTGTCATGATGGACCCTTTCAGACACATACTTATATTGGTTGTTGAGAACCAATATCAGTTTTTGTAAGATAGCCTGGCACAGTGGTGATTCATTGAATTCACAGACACAAAGCAACATTTTTAGTTTGCAGAAAAAAATAGAAACCATATCTATTTATGTCGGATCTAATTATAAGATTTTAACATTGATTTTTAAATTTCAGCCAGTTCCCAACTCTAGTTTACATGTAGTAAATACCAGCTTGCATGTGGAGAAAATGAAGATACTTTGATAAAACATTTAGATACAGGAGGGCCATACCAAATGAGAGCTTTTTTGTAGCAGTCATTGAATTATTTACTTTTTTCTGTTTTATATCAATTATGGACATTAAATAATGTTGCTCTAGTCAGCCAGTAAAATATAAATACATTAAAAGACTGCATGTTTAACTCGGGTAAGCTAGGCTTGAAATTAGGGTTACATTTTTCACTAATCCACATGATCACCATAATAACATTTTTACTAATTCTGCCTATTCCACAGATCCATACACCATAGCAAGTTTGGGGTACATGTTGGCTGTTTGACAATCATACCTGTATTTACTTGATGCATGGAAGAATACATGACCGCACATCGCCTCCCCCCCCCCACCAAATTTACTGTATCTTGTCCAGTGCTTGGTCCTGGTGTGTGCTGAGTTAATACAATAAACAGATCAGTTAACCTTGAAAGGGCATGTCATCACCTGTTTTATTAGATGCATATGAATGAAGATTTGCTGATCTAGAATTAGCGGATTATTATTAATTTCTAACTTTGAAATGTGAGACACCAAATAAGCAGTCAACCTGTCTGGTGGTGAAGATGATGACTTTGCTGTTATGATTGAGAGATACGTCCAGTCTTGCTCTGAATGTTTTTTTATGTGTGTGATTTTATTTCTCTTTTACATTCCACCTGTAACTCAGTCCATCCATGAGGATTGGGTTCCCAGTGAAGGCTAAAAATGGCTGTGAACCATGACATGTTTTGGATCTATACTGTTTCTTTTTGGAAGACAAGTTCAGCACAAATAAAACTGAATAAAACTATATAATTTAACCTACAATCAAGGTATTGAGTGTTACTTCATATCATGATTCTGAAGGTGACACATAACATTCAAAAGATCCCTTGTTTATTTTTATTCCATTTATCACCATCTGTTGGGTTCACAAAGAGGTTAACAATAGCTGTGAACCATCACATATGTTTGGAATCTACAGTGTACATTAAAATGGTTTGAAAATAGATGAGTAACATTCAAAAGATTCCTTGTTTGTTTTTATTCCATTCATCACCATCTGTTGGGTTCACAAAGAGGTTAACAATAACTGTGAACCATCACATGTTTTTAGAATGTACAGTGTACATTAAAATGGTTTGAAAAAAGACAAGTAACATTCAAAAGACCCCTTGTTTGTTTTTATTCTGTTCATCACCATCTGTTGGGTTCACAAAGAGGTTAACAATAGCTGTGAACCATCATGTGTTTGGAATGTACAGTGTACATTAAAATGCTTTGAAAATAGACAAGTGCAAGTCTGGTGTTTCCCACAGGATCTGTAAAAGGCATGGCAAACTTCCTCTTTACAGGTCACCTTCAGTTTTTAGAGGGCACCCTCAGAGTGCTGTAAGCATTATTAAAGGCAGCCTAGTTTTTATCATAACAAAGCATTCAGTTTATAATAATAATAATCATCATCATAATCATCATCATCATCACGGGTTATTATTATTATTATTATTATTATTATTCATCATCGTCAATCCCTTAACCCAAGAGGTCATTGGGGCACCACAGTTGATTTTACAACCAATTCTCTCCATCTTTTCCTCTCCTCTACTGCCCTTTGGGATTCTCCAAATCCCATGCCTGTGCACTCCTTAATGTTGTCTTACACCTCTTTTCTGTCTGCCTCTTCTTCTGCACCCTCGCACTGTACTTTGCAAGATTGTTTTTGCCAGTCCAGATGATCTTGAGACATGACCATACCACTTCAGTTTACCCTTTTTTACAGTGGTCAAGAGGTCTTCATATGATCCGATGGCTCGTTGGATCCTGTTGTGGACTTTTTCATTGGTTACATGGTCAATGTATGAGATGCCCAAGATCTTGCAGTAGCATCTCATTTTGAAGGTTTGAATCCATTTGTAGATCTGATGTGAGTGTCCATGTTTCACAAGCATACAGAAAGATGGATATGACAATCGAGCGCATCAGCCTTATTTTGGAACCAAAAGCAGTGTTGGTATCTTTCCATATTGGTCTCAGCCTTGTTATTGCTGCTGTTGTCTGGGCAATCCTGCAAAGTAGTTCTGGTTTGGAGCCCTCATCTGTGATAATTGATCTCAAGTACTTGAAGCTTGTGACTCTTTGCAGCTTCTGTCCACTGACCTTTATTTCTGCACTGATGCCTTTGGTTGGTGTTGTGTGTCATCAGTTTGGTTTTTTCGGTGCTGATCTCTGACCATATGCTGTGGAGGTTGTGTCAAGGCGCTCAACCAAGTCAGCTAATTCTTTTTCATCTCCTGCTAAACCATCAGTATCGTTTGTGAAGCAAAGGTTGGTGATTGTTCTTCCTCTGATGCTGACAGTGCCTTTGTGGTCATGCAAGGCATCCTCTATGATCCTTTTCAGGAAAATGTTGAAGAGTGTAGGTGATATATCCCTGTCTGACTCCAACTGTTGTTTGAAACCAATCTCCTCTGCTGCCATTGATGAGGACAGCACTGGTGACTTTGTCATAGAGGTGCTCAGCAACCTGCACCAGGTTTGAGCTGATGTTGTACTTCCTCATAGTTGCCCATAAGGCTGCATGCCATACCTTATCAAAGGCCTTTTTGAAATCTATAAAGACGTGGTATAGATTCTGCTGATGCTGAAGGTATTTCTCGCAAAGGAGTCTGAGATTGAAGATTTGTTCTGTGGTGCTCCTTCCTGCTCGGAAGCCTGCCTGCTCTTCAGCAATAATTTTCTCAGCTTGAGGCTTTAGTTTTTTGAGAATTATCTTCAGCATGACTTTGCTCGGGTGACTGATCAAACTGATGGTTCTGTAGTTTTGGGATAGCTGTAGATTTTGTTTCTTGGGGAGCACGATGACCAAGGATTGAATCCATGTGGTGGGCCATTCTCCTGTCTGCCATATCTTGTTGCAGATTGTTAGGACTGTGACTATCTCTTCTCCTCCAGCTTGAATGAGCTCTGCTTGTATGTTGTCAATGCCATTATTATCATTATTAATACCATTATTATTATTATTATTATTATTATTATTATTATTATTATTATTATTATACTCATTATTTTAAAGACATTTAGGAGAAAAATTTCAGCATAACGTATTTAATTTGCATCATCTTTAATATACTTTTTAAATAGCATACAAAGCTCTAACTGTAAGAAGTGGAGTCATGCATTTGGTTATGATTTTATACATGTTATAAGAATCAAAAATGTTCAGCAAAAATGTTCATGCACTTTGACAGATGAGTCTCTGGTGTAAGTGCATAATCACTGCAGTTGTAGCTTCTCCGATGACTGTAATAATCACAAAGTCATTTAGAAAAAAGAAATTTGACAAGATTGAACTATCGTATTCAAAGAGAATTCAAGTTAGAAAAGATAATCCTGTTAATCTTATCTACAAGATGGTATACAAAAATCACAGAAATTATATCAAACTCATAAGCAACTCTTTTTGTTAGCAAAAGACACAAAAAGGGCATTTCAACTTGGAAGGGTACTCCATTTAATCGAATCGACTTACTGCCATGTTAAGTGTTGTTTAGCGAGTGGACATTGCCAGAAGCAGTTCTAACAAAGACTGTTGCCAGTTCTAACAAAGACTGCCATTTACAACCATAGAAATGTTACAACACATATTCTTTGCTCCAAGAACAGGAAAGCAAGTCCAGTTTTTGTTGTAAAATTGGGTTTATTGTGCAAAAGTTTCATGACATCTTGTAAAATAACTACAATGTTTTATTTCTCAATACTTTCTTTTTCCTGCAAATACAATAAAATACATTCAGTAGAAATATATATATAGCAATACTGTCATCAGCACTTGACTTATTTCTGCAGTACATTCCGTACAAATAACTTACTACCACTTATATTTGTTGATTATCCATATAGAGATATAGTGAACCAGATATATCTAAATGCAAGCACACAAATTACAGATGTAAAGCAATCAGTGTATAGGGCAAAATAGAGAGCTGACAGACAGACAGACAGGCACATGGACAGAATGGTATACCCTTATAAGAATAGGTAGATTGATAAATGATAACCATTAAGTGTATGTTGTTGTTGTAGGGTTTAATGCCATTTTTTCAGCACAAGACAGGCTATACATGGCGGCGAGTATACATGGTGGAGGAAGACCCCGGAAAGAACCACCGACCCATGAGAAGCTACTGGCAGGCTTTCTCACATACCCACATGGGGCAAACCTGAGACTTGAACCCATGCAGACAGACCATTAAGTGTATGAAAATCTGATCAACATGCTGCAAACATAGATTATGTTATATAAATCTAGGTATCTTTTCAAATGGGACAAATGTCAAGGTCAAATTGTTTCCTTGAAGCAAGATCAGACACTTTTCTGGACATGCAAAGGAATTAAAAATAGTAATTACCTCAGATCTAAATACATTTGGTATTGCCAGTATTGGGCAAGAATATTGAAAGAGTGATCAGATTTAAAAAAAAAACAAAAACAACCCAAAGGCATTTTGCCTGCTAACACTTTTGTACTGCGCAAATTCATGACATAGATTTTAAGATCACTATGCAGTTAAATACCATGTAAAATATACATATTTGCATTCCATCTTATTCCTTAAGTAGTACTTCTCCACAAGTAACCTTTTAGTGATCAGTATCACGTAAAACAAGATCATATTTATCAGTTTGAGGTGATCATAATTTCATCCCTAACAGCTTATATCTGAAGTTAAAAATAGTCTAAGATGAAAGAACTGTACACTTTGGAAAAGGAAACATTAATATTGACAGAATAATAAATGCATAAAATAAAACTTCTAACCTCACTGTAATCCTATCAGCAGCAATCTGTTGGACTGACTGGTTTATCACTAACATGCTCATATTATATTTATACTTAACAATTTGTAAACTGACAAATAGGAAAGTTATTTATTACTTGTTCTATTATTAGAACAAATCAGCACGAATAGTAAACATAGAAGTTATATCAAGCACATAAATGACCATTTTGTTTTGCGACAGATTTGTAAAGGAGCATTTTGCACCAAAAAAGAGCAAGTTGTAAGAAAAAAGGCCCAGTGAGATGTAGAAAACAGAGACTCGAAGTGGTAAAAAGGGGACTTGGATGGGAATAAAACAGTATGGTGTGACGTCAACCTAAAATGGCCTGTTGGAGACACTCAAGTCCAACAGCTTAGTTCTGCTTCTCTTGGAAATGTATCAAGATCAAATGCATAATCTAAGTTAACATACACAAAATCAGCAACTATTGTCACTCAATTTACATGTAAAAAAATAGCACAGACCCAAGTTGTTTTCACTTTCCCAATAGATAAAGGCAAAGTTTAAAATTTTTTGTCACTTAGTTGTCCACTTTCCAGGTAGCTTGACCCCAACACTCACTTTGAGAGCAAATTGATACATGTAATAACTGGACATAGTGTGACATACATTTTTTTGACATCTGTTAGAAATTACTAAGAAAATTTGTATCTAATATACTGTTGTATGAGCTAGGAGCAGATATAGATTTTAAGATTATGTTGACAGGAATCCTTAATCTATGGTTTGGAGGGAAGGCTGCATGATGGAAGTGATTGGTTTGAGGTCAAATTCCAACTATTCTGATTTACCTGCTTGGAAAATATCCCCTGGAAGGACTGTCATTATTGCCACCAGTGATAATTGTGCATGAATGTTTTTCAGAGGGGATTCTTTGTTCCACAGACTTTGCTATAAACTGCCACAATGCAGATATTGTAGCAATATGACTGAAATTTTTTTAAAGCTACATTAAAAAATCCAAATCACAAGAATTTTAACATCTTTACTGTTTCTATTTTCATTTATTACTATATGTATATTCTTAGTTTAGAATAGTTTGTCTTCTTAAAGATTTTAGTATTTCTTTATCATTACAATTATAGAACTTTACTTTGAATCAGTACCATATTCTGTAGCCAGTATTGTTCTGATGTGTCTTTAACTTTTGTAACACATACATGCAATACATCATTCAAAATGTTTACCAACCATGTAGCAAAGTGAGAAATCTTTTCTTTTGGTCTGGTCTTAGCTTCAGGACAAATATAGTGGTAGTACATGTATATCAAATCATATTTCTGTTGTTTGAATTCTGGACTCTATTGTATGTACATCTTGCTGGCTAACATGCCATGGCATCAGTTTTTACCACATTATGGTATTTTTTTTTGGAAGGTAAATTCCTTGCATTTTCCATTATATTGTGTTGCTGCTGCAGGTGCCAATCAATGGGACTTATTTTGTCCAGTTTGCGTTGATATCTGCATTACACTTATGAAGGAGTGTCACTGCATCTCATTAAACTATCAATACCATCATTGGGAGATTTTTTCAAGGGCTTGTCTCATTGTTATTCAAATAATGCTTTTAGATAAACATTGGGAGACTCCTACCCTACCATACTGATGTCATTGAAAGGGCAAATACATCAGCATGTCATACGTACTTATACATCCATTGTTTTAACAAACCATACTACTCACGTGACAGTGCAGTGCATTGAGCAATTCAGACTGGGCATCTGCCATGAGGTGCCATTGGTCCTTTTTTTGTCAAGTAATGCTTGCCTTTATAACACTTAGTAACTTCACGTATCTACATCATGATGTACTATTAATTTCAAATTTTATGTGATAAATATAATCTGAAACTCATTTTCACAGGACGATAAATTTATCAAACTAGTTGATTGTGGTACAGTATTATTCAACTCATTTAATCAATTTAATATGAAACGAAAATTTGTGTAAAATCCTCTATTTCAATCTACTTTCCAGATGCTAGGACTGTAAATATATAAGAACTTCTTTCTAGATACAACTACTGTAAATAAGTAACAGCTACTTTACAAATGCTTGCAGTGTAAATATGCAAGAAAGCTAAAAAAATTTATATTATTCATTGAAAATTATATTATAAAGTATTATTTATTAAAATGTTGCTAGCATGTTAAGTTTACTAAATTCACAACAATTTAATGTCACTTACTGCAAGTATGATTTACAAGATCCTGCAAAACCCATCAATACATGTACTGGAAAAAGCAACCACCCGTATTAAGAGACCACTCATCCCATGCATTCATGATATGGGAGGCATGTTTTACTTCACAGCAAGATAGGTATGTTACCCAGTGATATGGCAGTTGGAGTAAATTACCTTGCCGAAGGATACACCATGGCAATTGGGAGTAAATTACTTTTGCCCAAGGATGAACCATGGCAATGTGAGTTAAATTACCTTGCCCAAGGAAATGCCATGACAGTGTGAATTAAATTACCTTGCCCAAGGAAGCACAAGGGAAGTGTGGAGTAAATTACTTTTGCCCAAGGATGAACCATGGCAATGTGAATTAAATTGCCTTACCCAAGGATACACCATGGCATTGTGTAGTAAATTACCTTTCCCAAGGAAGCACCATGGTAGTTGGAGTATATTACCTTTGCCCAAGGATGCACAATGGCATTGTGGAGTAAATTACCTTGCCCAGTAATACACCACAGCAATTGAACTAAATTACCTTGCCTAGGGATATACAGCAGTATATCCTGCTGATTAGGCTGATATATAAACTGATCAGGAGTTTTGCTTGCAGGGTGCATTTCCATTGTGAGTGTTGACAGTCAGTAGTTTAAAGAGAGCCACTAGGAATGACAATTTATACAGGGTCAATGGGACATGAGCCAGAAGGAATGACAATTCAGTTAATTGGATAATGCAGATAATAGACCATTGGTTTTGTTAATTAGAGAAGATATTGCCTTCATAGGACATGTGCTTAGTTTAGGCAACAAAATGAAACTATAAATGCTAATAATTCATCAGTTATCTCAATCAGTTATATGAAGGCTAAAGTCCAAACTATCTTAACAAAGCATGCTGTTAATGATGTATTGAAAATAAATGTCTTCAATGTATAATGGTGCAGTACGTGGGTGCATAAATAGGTTATGGCAGAGATACAATGTATGTATACTCAAAGGTTAGAGTATGTTATAAAAGTACAGTTGGCCTTTTGGGAGATTACTACATGTTTTAGACAGTCTCCTGCATTCAAAAGCCACTTCTTTCAGATCTGAAATACGCTGAATTGATTTATTTACTTGTATCGTTTTTTGTAGTTTTGGGAAAAAAATTGATACTTCAGTGAGCAGCAATGTGCTTTGGCTCAGACTAAAAAAAAGAACAGGGATGGAATTTCCATTTCTTATTATATCATGATGCTTGATATTTTATGAGTTTTTTCAATAAATCTTCTCAGCTCTGATGTACTGCAAAATGATGAAGAAAACAATTACTGACCTTGGTCAATACAACCAATGGTTGTAAGGAATATCACATTACTGATACACGTTGCTATTGATTAAAATGACATTTGTCATTCAGTGTACTGCTGGCCTTTCGATAGTGAAAGGCCTTTCAATGAACTTCTGGCCTGTTGATAGTGAAAAGGCCATTTAGTGTACTTCTGGCCTGTTTAATGTAGCATTATTACCACAAGCCCTCCTAGTCATCAGTATTCTCAGTACTCTGATTGTCTATGTCATTCATTACAGATTGGTGTGGCACTAGCAGTATGGGTCAGCTGTGGACTGCTGTCTTTGGTTGGAGCTCTGTGTTATGCAGAACTTGGAGTTACTATTACGCGTTCCGGAGGTGACTACGCCTATATATTGGAAGCCTTTGGTCCCTGTCTGGCATTCCTACAACTATGGGTATGGCAGTCCGTATTGCAAGACATTTTCATCAGTTGTTTTTTGGAGTTTTTAGTAATTATCAGTAGGACCCAATCCCACTGTATAAAGACTTAAATCTGTATTAAAATATCTCAAAATCTAACTTGAAGAGTTTACTTCTGTCATTGTATTCCAAGTCACTCAGATTATTGAAATGTGCTCACTTCACATTCCTAACTTTTCCACAAAAATTCAGGTGTTGGATAATTCTGTAAAACACATCCACAGTTGAGTCATTGCATTTAGTTAAAATAGACATTTGATTTGAAAACAAAAAAGGGCTTGATATGACTTTGGGATCAGTATGAAGGCCTAGTTTAAGTAAATTTGGGAGCTGCATTATTTTTTTTGGACTTGTAATCCCAGGGTTGCAGTTCAGTACCTGCCTGGTTGGCTGCCTCAGTGTGTCCTTGGTAAAGGCATTAACTTAACACGATATACTCATTAAAATGTTGAAAAGTGCCATTAAAAACCAACCAGCCAACCAGTTTGATAAAAGTTGGATTATACAGTGTAAGATGTTTTCTTGCTGCAGTTCAGAGACTTGTTCTTTGGCATCATTTACTCCATAGAAATGTTCCATATGCAATATTGGCTAAATTTACTCAGTATACATAATATGTATACAATATTGGCATAATTTGCTCAATATACTTGCTAAGTGTGCAGTATTGGCATAATTTACTCCATAGACATGTTGCACATGTAATATTGGCATAATTTATTTTGTACATGCTGTGTATGCAGTATTGGCATAATTTACTCAATATACATGATGTGTACACAATATTGGCATAATTTACTCAATATACATGATGTGTACACAATATTGGCATAATTTACTCAATATACATGATGTGTATGCAATATTGGCATAATTTACTCAGTATACTTGGTGTGTACACAATATTGGCATGATTTACTCATGTACACAATATGTATGCAATATTGGCATAATTTACTCAATATACTTGGTGTGTACACAATATTGGCATGATTTACTCATATACATAATATGTATGCAATATTGGCATAATTTACTCAATATACTTGGTGTGTACACAATATTGGAATAATTTGCTCAATATACTTTGTGTGTATGCAATATCAGCAGTTATTGCTCAACATTATAAAAGTTTGGAGAGTCACTTCAAAGTTCTTAAAATCTGTCATTATTACACCTCACTAATTTTATCCTTTGTATTTAGACAGAGATGTTGTCAGTCACATTACCCAACCCTGTTGGTCTGTAAAATTAATCTTTACGTAAATCATTTCATTCAATAAAAGGAAACAACTGTGAACATAAATGACATTTATATTTAGATGTTTGTGTAAATTTTGAAGTGGAATGAAAGAAAATTGCTTCTATAAATGTACTATTTTGTTAACAATATGCTTGGTGTAGTTTCTGCACATATTAAGCAGTCATCAAAGATTGGATGTAGAAACCAGCATGGTTATTACAAACAATCTGCAATCATGATAACAGATAAGGCAAAGAATTTGTTAACATTTGAAGTAATTGTTTTTCTACGTATACAATCAAACATTTTTGCAGAGCATTCAGTGAGTTTTGTTTTGTATTTCAGGTAAACCTGATCATTATTCGACCTACGGCACAGGCTATAGTGGCCTTGACTTTTGCCAATTATGCCCTACAGCCAGTATTCAGCACCTGCAACCCCCCAGATACAGCCACAAGACTTCTAGCAGCACTCTGTATATGTAAGTCTTGGTAACATATTCATTGCTATGGTTACTTTGACCAACTTGCAGTTTGAATGACATTTGTAGGGTTAATGCTGGGCTCAGATTAACATATTACTGTATGAGCTCAAACTCTAACACATGCCCATACCAGTGGAATACTGACCAGTACTATTACTGGTGAAGGTGACTGCATTGCTTGATTTATGGGTTGGATGGCCTGGCAGATTATCAGAAATTCCAGCCTAATGCCCATCACCTGTCTGACTGCCACTGTACTATACTAATTGAAATTATCATAACTTAAACAATTTTCAGCTGTTTTTCATGAAAATTTCAGTATGCACTAAAATGACCACAAATTCACATGGGTTAAGTGTCAGCGCAAAAGACTTTGATTTTATATAGTGTGCTGTGCTGATGAATAGGGCCTGGTTATATCTATTCTGGCAATAGGACATTTCCAGGGAAAAGTGACCTCTGTCCATACAGAGGTCAGTATTTAGAATGTTGCAGCAGTCATTTAAAACAGCTGTTTTACTAAATATTTGATCAAAAAAAAAGAAAAAAGAATTACTAATGAACCCATTTCATACTGAACCTCAAACAGACAAGAGGTTGTGTAGAACAGGGAATTCTACAGCATGACAAAATGATGTTGATCTGTCTGGCTTTACAGAACTAGTATTTCAAATGATATTTTCAAAACCATATACCAATTTAAAATGCATAAAAAATTTAATTTTTTTTTAAGTCATATAATTTTTCATTGAAAATTTTCAGATGTAAAGGATTCTGTTGAAGTTATAGTGAAGTAAACTAAAAGAAAACATGTTACATTTTTCTTGACTTACTTTCAATGCAATTTTTGTATTTGCAATATTCATTTTACCTCCAGCATGTAAATGTATGAAATGTGGGAAATTTGTAGCTGTTTAAGATGATCCATTGAGATCACGATCCCAACTGCATAAAATATTAATTTCCACACACAAAATTGTCTATATTTCCTTGAGAATTATCATCTATATCACTGCCATAATTTGCAACTCCAGTACTGTCCACCAGTTTGAAAAACACATGCTAAAATTTGGTTTTGAAATTCTATCCAGTCATCATCATCTCAGTTCATTTTGTCAAAGTCTAGATTATGATGTGCATGACCTAAGTTAGGATTATGATCTACACTGCTTAAATACGTCATCTTTCCTCACAAATGGTCTTTTTTTTTTTTACATCAAAATCAGCAATCAGCATCCATATCATTGCCCTCACTTTCCACTTCAGTGCTGTCCACCCATTTGATCTGCATGTTAAAAATTCAGTTTTTGAATCAAATTTTGACCACTTTTATTTTTAAACTCATTCTGTCACTGCACAAAATAGCATTTGTGTACCGTCTACATTTATTTACTTCCTTTCGTCAGAGTAAACATATGCAAAATAATATTTTGTTACATAATTAAATTCACACTTCTGCAAAGTGGTAGCTGGAATATAGTGAACAAACAACTGGAATTGTATCCCACATGAACAGGTGAAGTCTGAATGGGTCTTATTTTGTCACAGATGGGTTAAATTTGATGACAATATTAAAGTTCAGCATGTTGTATGACTTCATTTTTCCATTTTATGAGCATCATTTCCTGCAAGGTGATTTGACACAATGCATCATGAAATTAAGTGTTTTCAGACTATAACAAATTATGTCAATCTACCGTCAAATAAGGCTGCTGTTATCAGGACTCAAAACTGAATTTTTAAAAAAAAAACCACAGGATCACAAAAGCAAGTTTTACTGATCCTGCTAAAATCAAACAGAACCCCATTCAGTTTCGAACAGGGAATTTATTATTCATTAGTATCAGCTCAAAACAATAACAACTTTATTTCACAAACAAGATTTATAAATTAATTACTCGATGCACTTTCATATTTTTTAGAATATTAAGTACAGAAAGTGCACAACATCACAACCTCATCTGAATTATATTTCACCCATTTCTTTTAATTTTTCCAGCATATCTGCTATTTTCTCCGTATTTTCTTGATCGTATTTACAATTGTGCTGTCTCAGTTAATTTCTGCTGTTATGGTGGTAGTTGCACCCTTGCAAATATTTCCAGCCATTTATAATTGTCACTGCATGGTGCATTGAATGTTTATCAGCAATGATATAAATATGAAAACATTGTTCAGTATAACTCTGGATTATTCTTTGAGTCGGCTAATGTAACGGTGTTCAATTTGCCAGTACAAGTCTGAGACCCAAGAACTTTTGTTATCACCTGTAATAAAATCAATGTTTGGGCCTGGGTAGCATTACACCAGCTAGTTCTGTGTGCACAAAGACTGCTTTGATTAGTAATCACACTAATTAGCTTGATGAGTGGATGATTGGTTTAACACCCATCCATTTATGTTGCAGGCATTTATTGTACCTCATGAAATTCATGATGTTAGTATGTACTCAGTTACCACTTCTTCACTGATCCGATGGATTAGTGATGACTGGGTTTTAGTGATCTGTCTGCAAATTCACTATCTGTGGGAGAGAGAATTTATATTAATTTGAACCTTCCTGGTACAAAACCCATCAAGTGACTTCTTGTAAAAAAAACCAAAGCAAATTGGTCATCAATAATTTAAGCACATTTTACACAAGCATCCTAGCATAGAGGGATTTGAGATTTATACCAATGATCTGCCATCAAATATGTTGCTACTGCAAAAAAAAAACAAAATGTGCCCAAATTTGAAATAAAATTTGCATGCAAAAAGAGCTTTTAGATTTATGCAAATAACTTTGATCTGCATAAAGTATGGCCACCTTTAACAAGAAAACTTTAAATTACTTCTTATCAACTGATTATAAAAATGTTACCAAATCTGAGAAAATGTATCCTGTCATAAAGGGCTTTAAAATTTGTACTAATGATGCCTACCTGCTATTACTAAAAACAGTAAAATCTTTAAATGAATTTTTCTCAAAACTGCCTAGCAGAATTGGACAAATTTTGATAGAAAATATCCTTGCATAAAAGGATTTCAAGTTTGTACAAATATTGCTGACCGCTCAATTAAATTTGGCTGCCATTATTAATGGAAACCTTTAATTGATGACCACACTTGCAATTGGCAATTTGTCAGCTGTCCATGAAGTGACTGATTTGAGTTCCACTTAGGTGTCTTGTTTGTATTGCCATAATTACTTTATATGTGTGTTTTGATGTTTCGTTAGGCACACTGTTGAACCCATTTTTGTACAAGAAAAAACTAGAGGCACGAGAAAGGCAATGCAATGTTCTCATTACACTGGATATTGTCTGAAAGTTTTTCCATTCAAAAGCAATATTAGATGAAATTATGGTTATGTTCTGCATAATGTCTTCCCATTACTCACTGTAGTCTTATCCCAGAAGATCACTGACTTTTGTCCTGTCTGTTTTTGTGTGTGTGTGAGAGAGAGAGAGAGGGAGACAGACAGAACAGACCAGATCAGACCAGAAATTCCATATGCTTTTAAGAGCTGAATTTTAAAACAAAAAAAGAATTCCTATTAGTTTTTCATGGTATGGCATGGTGCTGTTGATATATCCCTGTCTCTATTTTATAAAATTAATACATGTGTGTATGTGTGTGTTCAAGATGAATTCACAAGGAATATACAGATGTACCATACTCCTACTTGAGGCACACTAAATTAGTTGCATGGGATTCATGCTGTCCTTGCCATTCACCTGTGTTTCTTTTGCAGGGAGTAAACCTACTACATGACATAATTAAGGCTATGTAAGAGGATTCCACATAGATCTACCTTATACACTCATTTATAAGTCAAATCCAAATTGCATCAACCCAGAACTACCATAGCATAATATATTGGCAGGTTCGGGTCTTATGTTTTTTGTTAGGACTAGTAAGTAGAACAAACAACATAGACACTGATCTGCCAGCTTATTATGTGACATCTGATTGGAGTCTTTGTTGTCTGCATTTGGACCCGACTTACAAGTGAGTATATACAGTACTTGTCTGCTCTTATTGATGTTTAGTGGTTAAGGAAAAGGGGATTTTTTTTTTCTAAGTAAAGAACACAAAATTATATTAACAATATTGTCATCTGCCATTGAAGATGATAAGCAGTTTAAAACTTTTCAAGGTCATTTTATATAACCCATTTAAATACATGTGTGTTTTCTTGTATTTTTACTGAGATTTTTTGTAAATATTTGTATGTAAGAATCAGCTAAAATATTATTATAGTCCGTATCTCTACTGGTTATAGACCAGAAGCACTCTTGGGATGATCTGTTGTCCATCCATCCATTAGCACAAATTTGTTATTGCCTCTCCTCCTTAGCTATTTTGATGTTTGCCATGAAACTTTAAATACATATTCATCCCATATAGACCATGAAACATCGGGTTTTCACTGAAAGACATCTTATGATGTCTAGGTGGTCCTCTATGAAAATGGTGTGATCTGATGTCCAGAAAGACCACCACAGGGTCCATCTTACAAATCTTGTCATCCTTATTGCAACTGAATGAAAAGTAATATTGCCATGGGGTTTGCACAGGAAAACTTCTTATGATGTCTAGTTGGTCCTAAATAAAAATGGTGGTGATCTGATGTCCAGTATGGCCACCATAGTGACCATCTTGAAAATATTATCATTCTTCCTGAATACCGGTATTTTGGTTGTATCAGCATGGGATTTTTACTAAACAACTTACGATTTCTAGTTGGTCCTAACAGTGCTGTTGAGACATTCAGTATGTCTGCCACAGTGGCCACCTTGAAAATCTTGTTATCGCTATTTCTCCTGAATGGTCCTATCAACATGAGGATTCTTCTAAACGACTTCTTATGATGTCTAGTCAATGAAAATGGCACTAATCTGACTTTTGAAATGACTCCCATAATGGCCATCTTGAAAATCTTGGTATCACTACTTCTCCTAAATGGCTGGACATATCAGCATTGTGGTTTAAAAAAAAAACTTATGATTTTTATCAGAAGAGTTATGATGTCTAGCTCATTAGTTATTATGTACTTTTGAGAGAGTGACGTATGTAAGGTGAAGTTGTTTGCATTTAAGACATGCACAGTGGAGAGAATGTTGGCATACTTCTATGCTACTTTGTTGTAATGTGGCTGACATTTCTTTGGATATTGTACTTTTGGAAATTGTAAATGATCTTGGCACACTGCTAACTAAAATGACTGCTCCCTTGTGCTCCAAAAATCAGCCTGAATTTGTCTAAAGTACACTCTCCTTAGCAGCAATTAAAATAGAGAAAATGAAATTTGCCAGACTAGACAATACCAACTTCTGAAAGTGCAATGAATGAATTACCAAAGATATAAAATGTAAAAAGTTATTGGCTCTTTTTTTTACAATTTACCTCTGAAGTTCAGGAAGTGAAAATGACCAAGTGGAGCTAGCACTGTTTTGAAAGGTGCACATCTGGAGTAAGACCAAGCTGTATACTCTATAACCCATATTACACCCATCAATTCATACACCAAAATAAAGGGAATTAAAGGTTCTTTGAACAATACCTAAGATATGCAAGGTCATTTTTGAATAGCCAGTATAACCAGTGAGGAAATGCAGGGAAATTCTTTTTCTTCAAAATTCTAACCCTATGCAAAATACGAAACTGTAGAGCGCCACCTGAGACTAAATAGAAATGGTGCCAATCTGATATTAAGTATGACCACCATTTTTTTTATTTTGAAAATCTTGTTATCATTACTCCTTCAAAAAGTAAAGTCATATAAGCATGGGGTTTCCACCACAAGACTGCTTATGGTACCTTGTTCTTAAATGACAGTGGTGCATAACTGACATCCATTATGTGCCCATAGCAGCAGCTAATTTGAAAATCTTGTTTTCACCAAAGAATGTCAAAGATGGTTTCAACAGTCTGCAGTTAAAGGGAAGAATTGGTCTTTAAAATATCTTTTCAGCCAGTAGAGCATCAGTTCCTACAGTGGACTCTTGTTTTAACCTGCAATGTTTGTGCAACTTGGAATAAATGATTAACAAGCATACAGAATATTATAGACCATACATATATACCTATCTGTTGCATTATGCTTATGTATCAAGTGTATGTATCAAGTATATGTTAAGTTTCCCTTTGAGGAAATGCAGATTCTATTCAACAGGTGCACTGTTTAACATTTATTGACTACTGGACCATGTAAAATTGATTGATGTTTAGATCTGCATTTGTCAAGTCTTGCAGTCCTGTATTGTGCCAAGGACTCTACGCTATTTGATTCTGTATCAGCTGTTGTAGTTACCAGTGTATATAATATGCATCCAACTGTAAACAGCATAGATCCAGAACTCCTAAGCATAATGTGTTGGCAAATGAATCAACACAGATTTCCCAAGCATAATGTTTTGGCAGACATCTAGATTTCCAAGCAAAATGTGTTGGCAGGTGTATAGACCCATATTTCCCAAGCATAATGTGTTGGCAGATTTATTGACCTAGATTTCCCAAGTATAATGTGTTGGCAGGTGTATAAACCCAGATTTCCCAAGTATAATGTGTTGGCAGGTGTATAGACCCAGATTTCCCAAGTATAATGTGTTGGCAGGTGTATAAACCCAGATTTCCTGAGCATAATGTGTTGGCAGATTTATAGACCTAGGTTTCCAAGCATAATGTGTTGGCAGGTGTATTAATCCAGATTTCCCAAGCATAATGTGTTGGCAGGTGTATAAACCCAGATTCCCACTTATAATGTGTTGGCAGGTGTATAGACCCAGATTTCCCAAGTATAATGTGTTTGCAGGTGTATAAACCCAGATTTCCCAAGCATAATGTGTTGGCAGGTGTATAGACCCAGATTTCCCAAGGATAATGTGTTGACAGGTGTGTAAACCCAGATTTCCCAAGGATAATGTGTTGGCAGGTGTATAAACCCAGATTTCCCAAGCATAATGTGTTGGCAGGTGTATAAACCCAGACTTCCCAAGTATAATGTGTTGGCAGGTGTATAAACCCAGATTTCCCAAGCATAATGTGTTGGCAGGTGTATAAACCCAGATTTCCCAAGCATAATGTGTTGGCAGGTATATAGACCCAGATTTCCAAACCATAATGTGTTGGCGGGTGTATAGACCCAGATTTCCCAAGCATAATGTGTTGGCAGGTGTATAAACCCAGATTTTCCAAGCATAATGTGTTGGCAGGTGTATAAACCCAGATTTCCAAAGCGTAATGTGTTGGCAGGTGTATAGACCCAGATTTCCCAAGTGTTGGCAGGTGTATAAACCCAGATTTCCCAAGCATAATGTGTTGGCAGGTGTATAAACCCAGATTTCCCAAGCATAATGTGTTGGCAGGTGTGTAAACCCAGATTTCCCAAGTTTAATGTGTTGGCAGGTGTATAAACCCAGATTTCCCAAGTATAATGTGTTGGCAGATGTATAGACCTAGATTTTCCAAACACAATGTGTTGGCAGATGTACAAGTTTTGATCACTATTTTAACTTTTTATTAAACAAAAACAACATCATCCTCATTGTGTTTTAGAAAAGCTTAGAGGATATTGTTATACCCATTGTATGGCCATCCATATACCTTAAGTGTGACTGTTCTTAAACTGGTTGTAGAAATTTATGAAACTAGTTGTTTTATCCCAGAGATAACTATCTGCAAGAGGGGGTGTGTGTGTGTGTGTGTGTGTGTTGTCCTCAGCTCCCACACATTGGATCCATGAGAGAATTCAAAAGCTAAACTATACAAAAATGTTAACTGCAATGACATTTTCAGATATTTCAGACCAGATTTAGAATATGCAGTCATTGATGGAAGACACGTCATGCACATGATGGATGCATTTTGACAGATTGGTCAGTGTGGATTTTGGGATTATTATGGAATGGGATTGGTAGTAAGGAAAGGGGGTGGGGGTATTGGAATATGCATTGGAAAGAGTGGATTTGGAATATCAACCCATTGCATGTGCTGTAGTTATTTTTTTCCTGACATTGCAAAATACGAGTCATTTTCATAAGTATGCTTTTTCATTGTGTCATTTACTTTTTTGTTAGGATTATTTCAAGTCTCATTGGCACTGACAAGGTGGCATTTAAAATTCTAATAAATTGGCTGACTGTTTCTCATAAAATGATTTCAATTTTTTTTTAAAACGAAAAAGTTTGACATATACGTGGAAAATGTACGTTTCTGAATGGCTATAAAGATTCACTGTGATATACTGACTGCATTGTTGATTACCTTTAATTACTTAAAACTAGAGAGAACCAGATTTTAAGCAGTTCTTACATAAGCGGTACAATTTCATCTTGTTTGATGTAGTGTGGTTTTCTGATGTCAGTTGTACTTAAACATAAGAATTTTACATGCAGCTTGAGAACACATTTTTTTTCTTCAGGTTTTAAATTCTTTTGGGTAGAAAATTAAAGTACCTTGTAATCAGTCATCTAGGTGTAACAATAATACACCCTTTGTTGTGTGTTAACAATTCCCTGAGTACTTGGAACAGACTTTGAACTAAGGATGCTGTCATTTTTATAAGACTTAAGTTATATTGTGATAGTGCAGGTTTTTATGATATCACTTTGCTCATATTGGGAATAAGCAATGGAACACATGGAAGTCACATGTTACACCAAGTGCCTAGGCCAAATTTAAATCTTTTGGAAACTGACCATTGTGATTTTCTTCTGGCAAACATGTATGAGTTGAAATGAGCTAATGCTGAAAACTCCATTAATTATTGTAAACATGCTGCTCTAAATGAGTACCCTGTATTGCATTGAAATGAAAATGGATTTAACTGAAACAAAAAACTTGGTACAAAATATAAATCAACTAAGAAATGTTACTGACACCAGTTTGAACCCTGACTGATCATATTTATGCACACTGTCCTCAAAATGTATCAGATACAAATTCCAGGATATTGTGGTCATTATCCATTCTGTGTTACAAGACATAAGTTTAACATGGCTAGGTAGGATCCACATATCAAAACAGTAATGTGTTTCAGATATTTCAATGAAATAACTTTCTTAGCTGGATAGTGTACCTTTAGAGATAATTAAAACTGTACATGATGTTATTGAAGGTTTAATTCATTGGTGTATACTAATTGTTAATGGATATGCATGCACCAATTAACACAAAAGGATCAAACATCATAGTACGCCTCAGTGACTAACATCAGAAGTAAATGAGGCAAACACCAGAGAGATAAAGATCATCAAAAGAAATACTGGAAGAAATATAAATTTTGGAGAAACAGAGTCAGTTATCTCGTTGACTATGCTGAGAAAAATTATAATGTTCAAGCTACTCAGTAGAATAAAGGTGGCACACATATATGGATATATCTCAATGAACGCAACTCAAAAAGGGAAATGAGGATGCTCCCACTGAAGTTCAGTATGATAATATGACCATGTCAGCATTGTCAGATGTAGCAAGTATTTTTCAGGAAATTTTTCGCAGAGGAAGGAAAAACATGTAAATATAACCACTAGCAAGCACAATCTTCAGTGTGTAAAAAGCTATTGAGAAAGAGATATATGATCTCTGTGTACACTCAGCACATCCAAATCAGCAGGATTAAATGGAATTGGAACTTGAAACTTTGTGCCCACAAATTCTAAAAAATATTCATTTGTCTTGTCAACTTGAGTATTATTACAAATGTTTTTCCCGGATTTCCTAACGGTAGCAAGGGTATGCCCTAAGTCTATAATAGTTTTGCAAAAGATAACCAAGGAAATTATTGACATGTCTCCATACTTTCCTAAAGGTAACAAGTATATGTCCATCTGTAATAGTTTTTCAAAAGACAACCAAGACAATTATTGATCTCTCTCCATACCTTCAAGGTTGTCTAAAATTTTTGAAAAGTGGGTCATTAATATCAGTTATAGTATAATCTCAGTGTGGGTCAATCAGTCTTCTATGCTTCACACTCTGGTGTTGTTGCCTTTAAGTGTGGAAATCAATTATAATCTGAGGATCAAAATAACATTCAGACTCTCAAATCACCGACTGAATTATTCAAAAGAAGTTTCCAGTACTCTGGTGCTTGGAACTCTACCATTATCAGTTAAGGCTGCAAACAGTTGGCAGGAATTAAAATCTAATTTCAGGTATGTAAATGGAATTTTTGTTGTTGTTAATTTCTTCTATGCTTTCTGACTGTCCGCTTGTTCTTTGGCTTGCACATATATACTGTATAAAGTTTGGTATTTCATGATTTGGAATTCTTTGGAAAAAGACTTATTCATTGTGTTCTGGACATCCTTGCAATCAGAAAACCATGTATTGTTCCTGCATTGTCTCCTTAGCCACTAAGCTTAATTTTGTTTAGGTATTAAATTTAAAATTGCCATTTTGCTCACTAAATTTGCCTGTAAATGCAGTAAAATCAAAGTGATTATTGTATGGTTGACTTTAGCTTGATAGATGACTGCAGTTTCTTGATTGGTCATAAAATGACAGCTTCTGTTGTGTATTTTGGTATAGAATGATCATATATATTTTTTTAAAAATTCCTTCTGCTAAGATGACCCCCCCCCCCATATTCTCCATCAAAATTCACCATACATTTACATCCATTCATTGAGTACAGGAAAATTGGAGACAGACAATCATTTTGTAAGACCAGCCAACTAAACACTTTCGTTGTGCAGATGAGCATATTTTATTGTTTCCGGTTTCCAGTTTCCAGAAATCCAGTTGAGAAACTTTGTACCAGTCATATTTTTTCTTTTAGTAATATATCACTAGAGTCCTATCAGTTTGTGTGTTTCCAAACTGTCACCCAAAGCACTTGTTACAGATAATGGAATTAAATGTATCCCCCTGTAAAATCAATGCTTGAGGGTGTATCATTTACCTATCACATGTATCAAGAGCATGATCCTATCTTCAAGATCAAGTCAGGTGTGAAGTTTACTTATTTTTTATTTTAGCTTCAGAGTCATTGAACGTAATTAGTCCAAGTAACATCAGATCTCCACTGTACTACGTGAAGATCTGACAGCAACCGCTTAGGGGTCATGTTCTGGTGACCTCTGAATTAGCCAATGGAAATGCAGCTTTCAAAAATTTTAAAGTGAATCAAATCGTTTGGCACACATTTATGCTCCTCGGTCATACTGCTCAGTCTCCAATTTGCAAAAGCCTAAGCCTTCATCTGATTGGTTGATAAAATTAGTGATTATGGTAATAACATAGGTCACTAGAACATGACCCCTAAGCGGTCACTATCAGATCTTTATGCAGGACAATGGAGATCTGACTTTAATCAGATTGTGAAGGTAGTTTAATTAAACTTGTGTTTAAATCATAACTTCTAAATTAATTGTTTAATTTCGTTCTAATTTCATCACTGCTTACTTAATTGATCAATGTTATCAATTTTTGTATCTAGACTGTAGCTCACAAATTCCCAGTGATACATGTAGTGAGATGAAAATAATATTTATTCATGCATCATGACCAAAGGTCATGTCACATTACACACTTCTATGAATTATTTTAAAGATCAGTGTTACGTTTCATGGTTGGGCTAGAGGTCAAAAGCTGTAATGAAAATGTCTTATACCAATATTAAGACCCTATCTGCAAAATTAATGTTACAGTCATCTCAGGGTTACTTTCTTGTGATGTTTTGATGTGGTACACTTGAATCGTTGCTTTTTTGTCTCTCATGAATAATGACTGTAGTGTTTAAGTGGAAATTATCAATTTTTAGCATCCTTGACAGCTATCAACATCTACAGTGTACGTGCAGCTACAAGAATACAAGATGTCTTCACATCAGCCAAAGTGCTGGCTCTTGCAATCATCATAATTACTGGACTCATCCAGATTGGAAAAGGTATTTTTCTTATACTTCCATGAGTTCAGCATTCATATTGTCCTTATGTTTTTAATTTCCAACCACCTATTTAACAAAACTTTTAAATTTTAGGTGTATTGTATACATTATTCTTTTTGTAGGAATGTATAGAAGTATTCATTACAGTAACTTGACCTGGGAACTTGTATTGCATCAAGTTGGGCAGTGGAAGAATATCAGATACCACCACAAGGCCCAAAGGGTCTGGCTTGATCTGATGACCTTCAGCTATAAAACATGGTGCCATATAATCATCCAGATCAAGTTACTGTACTGGTAATAAAATGTGTACACTAAACAATTCATGATAAAACGACAAGATTTATGTCGTCGTTCATTTACTTTGAGTCCAACAATCTACTTGCTTTTAGTCCCTTCATACTAACATTATTAGGTGATGTCATCCTTCATTCCAAGGAATCTCAGTCTGTATCAGATAAGCATCAAATACAAGGTTTCAGTCATGTAAAAATTGCCTTTATCATGAGTTATAGAATGATGAATATATAATAAATATGTATTACCCTTCTCTTCAGTGTATAATTGATGGATTGCCTGATTACAGGTGGGTACTCATTAGCATATTATTTTATTAAAAAAAATCAAAGTCTTATTTATGGTAAAAACTTCATTAAACAAGAATGATTTTTCAGTATATAAAGAAATTTTCATGAAAATTGCATGCTGTGGCAGCTTTAGTTTGTATGTTTATATGGTGACAATTATCAAGGTGTCTGCACTGTTATGACAAGTCAGGTGACAAGCTTTAAGTCTTGGCTGTGATTTTGTTATACTTAGGCAGTGAAAGCAGTGGTGCACTGGGGATATTTAGTTGCATTATGTTAAAATATGACATACAGTAGAGTGGAGTAGTTGGCAATCCATCATTATGATGTATATTAGAGTGGAATAGCTGGCAATACATCAGTATGATGTACAGTAGAGTGAAGTAGTTGGCAATCCATCATTACAATGTACAGCAGAGCGGAGTAATTGGCAATCCATCAATATTATGTACAGTAGAGTGGAGCAGTTGGCAATCCATCTATATGATGTACAGTAGAGTGGAGTAGTTGGCAATCCATCAGTATGATGTACAACATGAGTAGATATGCCATAGGTTTATTTGAACTACCGGTACATGACATCTACACCTCCTACACTCAAACGCAGACTGTGTGCAACCCAAAACTTATTAATTACTCTGTTTAGATATTTTTGATGTTTCCACAAGGACTTTAGATCATGTTGGTTTTATCGCCCTCTTTCTTTATTGTGAGGAATATTGTGATACCTACTGTAATTTCATCTAGCTGTTTGTTCATCCTCCATAACTCTGTCTTGAAATTTACTCGATGGAGATTTCACCAAACTTAATAGATTTAGTTACTTATAGGCTTGGAAGAGGTGTGTAATCTCTCTCTCCCTCTCTTTCCTGGTGGAGTTGGGGGGGGGGGGCAAACAGGTACGGCAGAGGGCACATAATATACATCAGTGTTATGCATTTTGTTATGACTTTTTGACTTATGTGTCATGGTCTGGGGATGGTGACTATGTAACAAAAGTATATCAGCCTGCCATGGTGAGCTATGGAAGTAGCTGTAATATTACAACTGTAATTACCATATGTATTCACTTGTAAGTAATGTCCACCTGCAAATTGCATATACCCACATCACATAAATAATGTGCCAACAGATTTGGGTCTGTGCAGTTTGTGTGGAGTCATTAGTACAATAAACAACATAGACCTTGCTTGACTATTACATTATGTAACAGCAGATCAGGGTCAGTGTTGTTTGAAGTTGGCCCTTACATATAAGCAAATATATATATGGTACAGGGAAATTGTATCATATTGTTAAGCCCACCTTCATGGAAGCTTAACATAGTAATCACTTTATCTTCAGCATGTGTCTGTTATATTTGTTATTCTCAATGTCCAGCCAGACCTTAGATCAAACTAAATGTTAAAGTTTGTTATTTCTAGCTAAAAAGGCAGACCTGAAAAAAAGAGTCTCTTGTTATGTATTCTATGGACAATTTTTGAAACTGTCTGCAATAAAAATCCAAAACAAAGAAAACAAACAAGTAGTCTTTACGACCTATATATATATATATACCACCATTTACTTCTGTAAGGATAAAAAAATTAAAATTAGAGCTTCTGAATTTTATGTAAATATGTGAACACATGCCCATTTTTGAAGAGACCCAAAGATCTTGCTGCACATTGGAATCTGTATTAAAAAGAGACCATCTAAGGGGAACAGATGAGAATGCAGGTCTAAGGGGAACATTTGAGAATGCAGGTCTTCTGAGCAATTATACTGTATTTTTAGAATGAAATCAAAATGTTGTGGTCTTTAGCAAAAGTTTAATAATTGTTATCCCTGTACTTTGCTAACAAGCATCATGGATATTATGATATTGTCCTTCTGTCTGTCCATTATTCGATCTGTCCATATTCACATCTATTAAACAGTAGGGTGGAAATTCCTGAGGCATTGTAATCATGCTGCCCAGGTGGTTACCATCAGCAGTACGGGTGTCATCTAGGGGTGACACAATATACCTGTACCACATATAGGTATGATTTATTATACACAGCCTGCAATATAATACATTATTAATACACATATGAACTTGATGGTCTTAACATCTTTATTAGGATTGTGGTAGGTGGTGTCCTTTTATGTGTGTTGACATACTGGTTGTATTTCCAGTATGCATTTTACAGACTTAGCATCAATTTATGTGCAATTTTCATCCATGACAATATAACAAAAATAGTCTCATACAGACTACCTGTTAGTTTTCATTGATTATAATTCAACCTATTAGGCCATTTAAGGATGCTCCAGTTGATCAAATGCAAGCCTAACTTTGGCCACCACACCCTTTATTTTGCACTACATGAATAGTTTAAAAAGCTTATTACCAGTTTCATGTCTTCACTTAAACTTGGAAAACAACACAGTATTATCTACAAAACAGAAGAAATAATGCAATTTCCTCATGCAAGAAAAAGTCTCGTCTAGATTAAGTCCAGGTGTGGGAGTAGGGATGTTTTGTTAGTGAAGAAGGAAAACTAATGACAACACCAACTCCCCTTCGGTAAAAGAAATAAAATTTATGCAAGGTGACAAGCTTATGCGGTTTGAGATCTGCCCCTTCACTGATTTTGTGCTAATTTTATCCCCTCAGCACATTCAGTCACTGATTAAATATCTCACCATAAAAAAGACATTCCAAATTTGTTCCCTTTGTACAATTTAAGCACTTTACAGATTATTTAATGAGTACTTTTGCATGAAATTTCTCTGTTGCTTTGACAATACTTCCTGCGTGTCATGCAGGGAATAACCACATTAAGTTCTGATTGGAGGTTATTGTTTACCCTGGACTGAAACAAACAGCAATGGCCAATGAGAATTTAATGTAACATATTTCACTGTGTTACCCACCAGAAGTGTAGTTTTCAAAAATTTGACCCAGTTAGATAAGATGCAAATCAACAGAGAAACTTGCATACAAGTGGTTATTAAATGATCACTAAAGTAATTCATTGTACATGGGGAACACATTTGCAATGTTTCCTTTATATATAGTGAACATTTGGGATAAGATAATTAGCATGAAAATGGTTGGGTGTGTGTATTCAGATTATAAACCACATCACTGTGTGTTAACTGGTATAAGGTGAGTGGGTGTTGTCAATAGTATTTTCTTTTTTCTGACAAAAATGAATGCCTGTGCCAGTGACAGCTGTCTCAGATGAATTCTCAATTTAAAGAATAACAAGGCAAGGACAAATAATTATTCAGGAGTGCTGAAGATTAAAATAACTCATGTACTGGGTAAGTATTGTTTTGTATCGATTCTCCGCCTCTTGTATCAGTGTGTTTTGATACAGCAAAAGCATTGATGGTTTGATATATCTATGAATCCTTTCACCACTATTGTCATCTAGGTGGCCCTGAAGGGAGTAAGATATCATATAAAAAAAATTAAATTACCATGGCATTATCAAATATTTCTGAACAAACTTTATATATGCAGTTCTGGTGGGAAGATGCATCACATGTGTGACAAACTTTGCATAATGACCCCTGGGTCACTTTCTAGGGGTTGGGCTGGCTATGTGACATACTTTACATAATGACCCCTGGTCACTTTCTAGGGGTTGGGATGGCTATGGGAGGTTGGTGATTTGTAATAGCTAACAATTTCAGAGTACCTGCAATAGGTCAGAAAGTAAACATTTAATTTTGTCACACAGGTGAAACTGAGTATTTCCAGGACGCATGGGAAAACATTGATGGACCTGAAATTGGAGTGGGTACCATCTCATTGTCCTTTTACTCTGGACTTTTTGCATATGCTGGATGGTAAGTTTAGGTTTTAACATATCCTCACCTTCCCCACTCTATGCATTTGCAGCAGAATTGCATTCTAAGACATTTCCCAAAGATTCTGAATGGTTGAACACTGGAAAATGTGGCAGAAAATTCTCACAAACTGTTGGTAAGATTGATACCATTGTAAATTTATAACTTGTTTTGTGATAGTTCCATAAAGAATTTGCAAAATTGAGGACGATTTGTTGTAAAAATATTTTAGGATATTTTAAAATGTGGTTAACAGCCTTGTCTTATAAAGATTTGAGATATATTCTGTAATGATTAAGGAGATAGATTATTAAGTCAAAGAAGGAGAACTGGAAATTTTATTTTTTAAAATGCTGATCATATTGTCAAGGAAGGAGAACTGGATGTTTCATGTTTTAAAATACTCATCATATTTCTTGTCTAATTTGTTTCGGATTTGTTTTGAGAAAGTTCTCATCACCAGTTATGGTATTTATATGTAATCTCATATTGTTTGTATATTATTTTAGATGAAATCCTCCCCAGCTGATATATGTGAACAGGTTATTCATAGTTCACATTGTAAATAGAACAGGGTCTTCTGGGATGTATGATTGCAGAATTCTTTCTGATTTCTCAAAAATATTGCAGGAAAATCAATCAAATCTGTGAAAAATCACACATAATATTTTCAGGCATTATGATTATGTGTTCATTAAATCCTTCTGATATTTAGAAACTCTCCTCTTTGCAAATGGAAGAGGAGAGGGAATTTCCAATTAAATTTTTTAATTCTTGATCAGATCCTGACAGAAATCATTTTAATTTGTCAGAGGGAGGAATGATTTCCTCAATTCTTTTTTTTTTCAATTTTGCAAGGATCGTTTACATCTTCATTCATTTGTCCACTTATCAGTCAGTCCATCCAGCCATCCCTATAACCAGTCATTCAATCAAGTATCTCCATATGTTCATTCACTGTTATAACAAGAAATGATATCAGCATATATTTTTTCCATAAAATTAAGGACAGTGCAAAAGCTTATCAGTTCATTCACTCACATGTCCATTTTCCCCTTCATACTCCCATCATCAACATTCATGAAATAACATATCTCCTCCTCTGTCCATACTGTCTGCCCATCTCATCACTTCTTCATTTTCCCATCCATTTACTGACTTCCTTATTCATGTGATAATCTGTCTGCCAGTCTGTCCATACTATCCACCCATCTTATGATTTCTTCATTTTCCCATCCATCCACTCATTTCCTCAGTCATGCGATAATCTGTCTTCTTGTCTGTCCATACCATCCACCCGTCTCATCATCATTTTCCAATCCATCCACTTGATTCCTCAGTCATGCGATAATCTGTCTGCCTGTCTGTCCATAACATCCACCCATCTCTTGATTCATGAGATAACCTGCCTGCTTTTCTGCCCTTTCTAACAGGGACTTTTTTTCCCAGCCTCTTATTTTCATGCAGGTCATAGTCCTTGTATTTAATGCAAATAGCTATATGAATCATGCACATTTTATGAGCATAAATAGGTTAGCAAATTTAGCATGAAAGTTGTATGTGCAGCAATATTATTCTCTTTAAATAGAAAGAATTACTGTAGTATGGATAGTGCCAAAGTTAAATAACAAAATAATTAGGTCATTAAAATGCCAAATGTACAGAATTGGTGGAAGTTTAGGTTAATATTGATCCCGGTAAATGTCAGTGAGTATTTTATGTAACTATTATATGTAAAACATCAATATGGAGGCACATGATGGGACATCAGTTTTCTCTGAAAGAATACTGCCAGTCATTGAAGTTAATAATGAGTGCCATTTTACCAGACTTCTAAGGTTTGGGATTTACAGTTTTTATGTGGGGAAAAAAATGCATTTAATGGAAATTTCATGATTGTTTGAAGCTGGTTTTTAAGTTGACAGGTCTATGATTCTTTTATGATTGATTTCATTACCTGTACTTACGAAACTGACTCTAAATAAACTTAAACAGGCATCATATGATTGCATTATTTATTCATTTATGCATCAATTTATTTCCGTTTAAAAAAAAAACAAAATAGTGTAATGCATCTTGTGTCACTCTGTCTAAAGCAGTTAACAGTGGTACCCAAATGTTGTGGGTTTTCTAGGTTTTATGACTGTTAATGGTCATGTCAGATAGCACTCTGTAAAATGATTATTTTTATCTTTGTTTTGACTATTGTGCAAAGGATATACATTTACAGGGTAGTACTAGATAAATCTAGGGCATCTCATACATTGACCATGTAACCAACAAAAAGTCCACAACAGGATCCAACAAGCCATCGGATCCTATGAAGACCTCTTGACCACAGTAAAAAAGTGCAAACTGAAGTGGTACGGTCATGTCTCAAGATCATCTGGACTGGCAAAAACAATCTTGCAAGGCACAGTGTGAGGGTGCAGAAGAAGAGGCAGACAGAAAAAGAGGTTGGAAGACAACATTAAGGAGTGGACAGGCATGGGATTTGGAGATTCCCAAAGGGCAGTAGAGAACAGGGAAAGATGGAGTGAATTGGTTGTTAAGTCAACTGTTGTGTCCCAATGACCTCTTGGGTTAAAGGATTGATGATAATGATGATGACTAGATAAATGGTGAACACTCACATGTGTACACTGCTTACCACGTCATTAGTTTTTGAAGGTCTAGTTTCTGGGCTAAATACATACAGTGACTCATCAGTGCCATTAAGCAAAGGTTCAGACAAGCAGAGTTGGAAACTATTAATTCATTTTTAGGCTAAATATGTCACAACTGTTAAACAAAACAGTTTTTTTTTTAAATTCAAATATGTAAAACATTATTTTTGTACATGCTATATATACTTGAGTCCAACTGTGAAAAAACACCCTGGTTGACTTATAAGTGAGTATATTTTGTAGGTTTGTAATATTTTGACATTTCTGCACAGTTTCAACAGTAGAATTCATCACCTCTTGTCAAAGTTTTGATCTTGGTACAAAATCCCAGTTGCATCCAGCCATCAAATGTGCTGCATCTACCACAGAGAACAGTTGTAAAGAGGGAACAGTGTCACAATTGAAGAGAAGTAAACTGCCCACAGACAACACATATTCTTAATGTTCTTATCACTTTTAGACTCATCAGCTAAGGTTTTCTGCTGTGTTTTCTTGCCTTTTGGGGAAAAGAGATAACAGAAGTACTTGATTTTTCTACTCATTGGAAGAAACAGCTTTCTCTTCTTTTCATTTTTGAGATAATTCTACTGGGGTGTGGTTTTTGTGACTGTATATGCTGATCAATTTGTGCAACAACAGTCATAAGTTATGAATTTTCTTCCACTGGACTTGTTCAACGTATTTACGGAACTGGCAACCTCAACATTTTTTATAATTGAACCACCCCAAATCTCTGAAAATTACTGTATACTGATGTATTGTGCAGTACTTGGTAGAGATATTGTCAGGGTTTGGTGGTTGAATTTTATCTGGACCATTTAGATTGGGTGCCAAGCCCTCAAAATGGGATGGTTGTTGGAAAAAATGTAGTGGAAGGGGAAATTACTGATTCACTGACAACAGTACCATTGAGAGATAATGCCACATTTATAAAACCCAGAATGTAAGTTTGTTTGAAATTAAGTGTAGATACATAGAACTTGCATGCAGTTTTACGGACACCCTATTTAGTTATCACATTTCTACCATGGAGACGGGTATAGCAACCTGCACTCGGTACTAATTAAAATGGTCCATGCAAGATACATATACCATATATACTCACTTATGAGTTCAGTCCAACTGCAAACTGCACAGACCCAGATCTGCTGTTGCATAATGTGCCAGCAGATCTGTGTCTGTGCAGTTTGTTAGGAGTAATCAGTAGAACAAACAGCATAGACCCTGATCTGCTGGCACATTATGCTTTGGAAGATAAGGATATTTGTTGTTTGCATTTTGACTTGACTTATAAGTGAGTACATGTGGCAGTGGTCAAAGGAGATGGTTTCAACGAAAATGAGGAGCAAATAAAGGTTTCTTTTCCTCCGCCCACTGTATCAGTTCAGTGACATGAATTTTGTGTCCATCATAGAGTACTAAAACAGGAACATCACAAGATGTGAAATACTTAACCAAAGGATCCTGCATAGGTTGAAAACAAACACCTTATGTATTGAACTGTTAAGTTGCTGTTTCTTCAGGATTGACTCCGTCAAGCAGGCTATCTTGCCATGCATTTCCCTGGGAGGATGAAAAATGGTGGCACGTGATTATTGTCTGTTGCAATGGCAACACATATGATAGTGACAGTTTTTGATATTCAGGCTGCATTGGTTTGTGGTTTGTACATGGTCCCAGATGCATTCTTATTGGATTCAAGTGAAGTCCAGTGAAGGAATATGTAGGTCATTCATGAAACTTATAGCACAACAGGATCATAAGCACATAAAAATAATTTTGTTCAGCACTTTTGGTTGCACACTGAGCTCAGGCTTCCTCAAAACTTCAGGTTTTTTTTATGTAAACAACTTTTTCTCAGCAGAATTGGACCAGACATTACAGAAGTGCTTTCAAATTTGTACAAATCATGTTGGTTCTCCATCAATTATGGCAGCCATTATAAAAGATAGACAAACTTTCAAATGACGTTTTCTGTAAAAAACAAAAACAAAAAGAACCAACAGTAACAGAATTTGGTCAAATTGGCAGAAATAGCTTTGAAAGGTTTGCAGATGATGCAGTTCTGCTGTCAGATATGGCTGCTGCTATGAAAAATAGAACCAGCTTGACTTTGTGTAAATCTGCTCAACAGAGTTTGAACAAATTTTACAGAATGTCTCCTGGCTTGAAGGCAAAGGGCTTACAGACTTATGCAAATGATGCTGATTTACCATCAAATATGGCTGCATACACTTCCTTGGAAATAAATGCATCAGTGTTTTTGGTGAAGATTTCATAAATAATCATTGATCATATGCCCTAAGTTAATGCCCAAGCTAATCAAAATCTGTAAGACATTTTTGTTAGCCAATGAAATAGAATTGTCCTGTGCTTCTGTGACATTGAGTGCACTCTATTCAGCGTGCTTGTGATGCACTTAGTTCAATTGAAAATCTTTTATGTTTATTTTCTTGAGTATATTTTATGTGTCCTTTGAGTGCCATTGAGTGAACTTTCCTTTTGCAAACATGAAAAATACATGTAAGGGAAAGCTGGCAGAAGTGCACAGCATAGTATGAAGCCTGAATTACCTTTGTTTGCATGTAACATGTGCTGCTACTCCCCCCCCCCTAATTTTGTGATAAGGGGGAGCTCCCCCTTTAGATAAAATCCTGACAGCATCTCTGGTTAGACCGCACATCCACCCGGAGCCCATCAATTAGTTTGGTGTTGAGGACTCTGTTTTAGTAAAATCAACATTTATTGTGCAACTAAAAATGACGTGATCATTACATTATGTTACTGAGGATTTCATGTGCTGCCTAGTGTCTCAGAGTGCCATGAACTCTTGGAGAGTCTGGATGTAAGATGAGCTTTTGAGCTTAATAATTATGTCAAGGTGAAAAAAATTGCTCATCTTCATACTCCATTACACTGTTCTCAGTGTATCTGATAAAAGGAATTAGTAATCTTTAACTGGTGAAAATTTTACGAATTGGTAAATACTCGTTCAGCTATTATTTTGTGAGTAGTTGGTGATGATCTACACATGTATATATATATTTAACTAAGTATCGCACTAGAAAACACACATCAACCTATACATTTTTTTAATGGTTTTGGACTGCTGGACCCTTAACTGTGTAAAAATAGTAATTTTTTAAAATGTTTAATATTGTCAACATTTCACCCATGATCATCTTTAAACATGTATAAATATGTTAACAGGATTCTGGTGTTAGAGATGTAGTTTGTAGATGAGTCCTTTTGCAACTACTTGCTTATATTTTTTTATGCCATTATCAATATCTTTTAATCTTCTTATTTGCAGGAATTTCCTCAATTTTGTTACTGGAGAACTGATTGATCCATATAAGTAAGTTTCATCTTTGATTAATTTGATTTTTATTAACTCTGCTGGTCATAGACTAAAGAGCTTTTGAGATAGTCTGTTGTCCATTTGCTGGTCATAGACTAAAGAGCTTATGGGATAGCTTGTTGTCCATTTGCTGGTCATAGACTAAAGAGCTTACGGCATAGCCTGTTGTCCATTTGAAGTTTGTCATTACAGTGCCTCAGCTACTTAGAGGATTGCCATCAAACTTTACACATTCAATTATCCCAAGTAAGAAAATGGTGATCATTGCTAAGTGGTTGTTTGGGGGGTGGGTGGATTTTGATATGAAGCTAGTATACATGGTATTTTTTTGCAAAACTTGGGTATAATACACATCCAGCTCAAGAAAGCCTCTGTATTCAAGATGACTTAATTGATGATGGCCAGTATTCCTTGGCATGTTGGGGGCTGAGTTGTTGGTGGACAGTATGCACCGGCATATAGGGGTCAGAGTTTTGGTCAGCAGTTTACCTTGGCATGTTGGAGGTTGAGTTGTTGGTGGACAATATGCACCGGCATATAGGGGTCAGAGTTTTGGTCAGCAGTTTACCTTGGCATGTTGGAGGCTGAGTTGTTGGTGGACAGTATGCACCGGCATATAGGGGTCAGAGTTTTGGTCAGCAGTTTACCATGGCATGTTGGAGGCTGAGTTGTTGGTGGACAGTATGCACCAGCATATAGGGGTCAGCAGTTTACGTTGGCATGTAGGGGTCCAAGTTGTTGGTGGGCAACAGATACATGCTGTTCTAATTTTTGCCTGTTGTACTGATATTGCTTACTAGGTGCATAGCAGTATCATTTACCATATCATTAGTGAAATAGATCATAAACAAAGCAAATCAGTGCTTAGAAATATGTATAAAGGATTCCAATGATTGTACAAAGTTTATAAGAGAACATTTACATTCTAGAGTGGTAGGAAATAAATTCACAAATCATGGACTTCAAACTGAAGTGACAGAAAAACTATAATTATGGTGGATATTCTATTATTAAAAAAAGAAATGCATGTTTATATGCAGGAAAACTTGATGCTAATGAGCCCAGATGAAATTTTAAATGAAGATACGCTGACTGAACTTACAAGTTTAATGCCTACCAATTGGAACACACCAGATGAACTTTTTCAAACAAGAAACATTATGTCCAAAAGAGTGGCAATGACATTTCTATTTATTACATAGAAATGGAATAGAGGGTTCTGTATGCAAATACAGATGACAGTGTTTTGCACTGCTCTTGGAAAATATAAACTTTTTGCATTGCATTGTGCAGATGACCACAAGTTTGTGTATGTACAATAAATGGCCATGTCACAAGACTACATACATTTTATGCAAAGAACATTATGTTCCACATAGCTGATGAAATTGAAGATCGTTTAGTGTTCAGTAAGACTTTCAAAACATTGATGAGTCTGTGACTTTAAATTTATATAATTATATTTTTATTTGATTCTGATTTTTTAATCATGTTATTATGGTAATGAACATGATTTATCTCAATTAGAGATTATAGAAAATAAATTTAGTCATTTTATGTGTCAGTTCAAGTTTAACCTTCAGACAAGTGAAAAAATTAATTCATAAAAACAGTTTCTTGAGGCCTAGAATTTAACATAAATTTCTTTTAAGCATTGACATGTTGATTGAGAAATTGACTAATCCTGCTGAATATTCACAAGTTCTTCCCACAAGACCATGTTCACTACATATATATGCAACATTCCAGGGAGGAGGCGATTCTTTTTTAAAATTTTGAATCTGTCACTTGCCCATCCACCAAATGCCTTAGAAATAAACATAATTTGCTCAAGTGGAGATATTCCTACCGTATATCTGGCATTGTTTTATGTTTTATAATTGGTGTAGGTCTCATCTCAACTTTTGAGAAGTGAGATTAGTTGGTCTCTGAATAAATGTTTCGGTACAGTTAATTATACATGTAGTGCAGGGGTAGTTTCTTCTTTTCCTTTGAAGCCATATTATCAGTGATATCAATTTATCTGAGAAGATTGGACGCCAAGAATTAAAAATCTTGCATGCCCGTCTGTTGGCATAGGCTGACAATTGAAATGGAATCAAACAAGCACAAGCTTCATACATGTGTCAGGGTATTTCACACATTGATTTCTTCTATAATTCAGTTTTCAGTGATTATTTCAATAGCCTTTTATCCTATCTCTATCAATGTCAGTTTTTAAGAGAAAATGAGCAAAGATAAAATGTAAACAAGAGACTGATATAGTTTTGATTGCATCACATGTGGTATGTAAATTTCATATCACTGTTGTCATGACTGACTCATTCCAAGGTTGGTTAATGGTTGCTGTCATAAAACTGAGGTCAGATACAGATAAGGGTGTCTCTACATTGGCATGCAGGGGACTGACTTGTTATGCAGTATACATAGGTATGTATTGGGGCTAAATTACTGGTTGGTAGTATACCTTATTGTGCAGAGGGCTGGGTTGTTGAGATGCAGTATACATTGATATATAGGAGGTTGAGTTTTTGTGGGTAGTATACCTTGACATATCAAGGTCATACTCAGCTTTTGATTTGGCTTGGTGTAGTGTTTTATGGCACAGCAAGATAGGTTATTTAGTGCCAAAACAATCAGAGTAAAGTGCCTTGCCCAGAGACACACCATGGTAGCTGATCTGGGCTCATCCAATGGTAGGATCAAACCCACTACCTTTTTGGTTGCAAGTTCAGCATGCTAACATGTGTGCCACCACAGCTTCAGTCTCCATTAAGAGCCTTTTTTGAGATATGTGAGGGTGCATCAGGCTTATTATAAATTTCTGAGTGGCTGGGGATCTAGTTTTTGAAGTTCAAACATTTTTCTATCCTGTTAACTTTTATAAAAACGACACCTGTCCATCAAGGACAAATATTTGTGGTACCTTGACTGAGTGTCCTTTTTGAACAGATTTTGCTGCAGAGTATTTAGGTACAAATTGCATACAAACAGAAATTTTTCTATTTAACAAAAATATGCTCAATTTGTATGTAAATTTCTGATATTGGAGACTGTCCCAAAAGGTATGGTCATATACTAGAAAAAGTTTCTTAGATTACATAAGATTAAGTCATACCATGAACTCTGTGCAGCATTTGGCATCCATACATGGTACAGCTTGAAAATAGGAGTATTTAAATAAATTTGCTCAGACATTATTTTAACCTCAATGAAATATAATCTTAGAGCCCTTATCTGTGCCATGGACCCCTCACTTTCAGAGAATATTAGAGAAAACTAACAGATTTGTACAAAAATTGAGAAATAGAGTCTCGTAATCCTTAGAAATAAGAAAGAACAAATGTCTGTTGTCAGAGACCAGTGTGGTCACATATAAAATCAGTTGAAATATTGCGGTTGTGAGGATGTTGGAGAGTCCTTGAAGTGGTTGAGGTCCAACTCTACCAACATTTTGAGTTGAATACATGTCTTGCAAGTAATTCAAACAAACATGAAAATTCCTTTTGAAGAAGTTGGTATCCAGATCTGTGACTTTAAGTGGATTAAATATATGGATTATCTACATAATAATGGGAACACAATTACAGAATAGGTGTGAAAAAACAAACCTGCACAAATTCCATCACTAATGTAACTCTCTGGACATTAAAAACTTGCTGCTTTTTGCACTGTTTGGATAATTTATTTGTTAATGAAAATGATCGTTGTTTCCCAAATACTGTATGATCACAAGTTGTGAAGTGTGTCCGCTTATTTTATTGCTGGCCATTGACAACAGCTTTGGTTAATTCATATGATAATTAGAGTATTCAAAGAATTAAAGTGGCTTCATAGACTGATGATCATCTCGATTCAATCACTAGTATTTTAGTACTTTAGATCGACAAGTCAGACATTGATTAGATTATGTTTGATTTTGAATTTTTTCATTTTTCTTCAGCTTCAAGAATTATGCATGATGTCCAGAAATTTTACACACTGTTAAAAGTTATTAAGCATTTTGAAAATGTGTCCAGAAAAATTAACAGTCCAGATACTTACATTAATGATAGAAATGACTTTCTTACTAAATACCAGCAATGCCATTTTGGAAGAAAGTGGCTTTCAGTATGTAATGATGAAATAGCATGGAAGAATTTTTTCAATTGCTGTATCGTGTACTGGTTTATTTTTTGTCTTGTAGAAATCTTCCACGAGCCATCTACATTTCCATACCCATTGTTACCTTTGTTTATGTGATGACCAATGTGGCCTACTTTTCCATCATCTCGCCCCAAGAAATGATGCTTTCCAATGCTGTTGCCGTGGTGAGTAATAGCCTTGGCCTATTTTTCCATCATCTCGCCCCAAGAAATGATGCTTTCCAATGCTGTTGCCATGGTGAATAATGGCCTTGACTTTCACACTGGCCTTTTTTAAGTTTCTAAATTGTGATCTATATTATCTTCTAAGCACTTGTTATGCCAGACCACAAATTTTGTTAGATCATTGTGACAATTTTTGTCTGTCCAATCCACTGGCCAGTCCTGTTTAGTTTTGAGTTTGTCAGTTTCTGATGCAGTGTGGCAAGGCATTCATGTTTCAGTATCAAGTTTGCCACCATAATAACCAAAATCTAAAGGATACAATTGAAAATTATGTTTGGCCTTTTTAGGCACCCCACCTCCCAATTGTTGTAACATGGTCCTATGCAGCCATCGCTGTATCTGTCCATTGTCTTCAAATTTTTGTTTCCAGAGCATAATTCCAAAATGATTCAAGAGATCTCCATGAAACTTGGTACACATATTAGACTAGTGAATCAGATGTAGATGTGCCTGTTGCTATTCACAATTCTTTAGTTTCAATAATTTTAATATTTTTGTCCAGTTTTCTCTTCCAGCCATCTATCCATTATTCATTTTTCTGGGCAAAAATCCAAAACGATCTAAGATAGCTCTGTGACATTTGGTACAATTATTACAAGCTTTGCTCTTGGACCTTTTCTACTCTTAATTTGTCAATTTTTTTATTTTTAATGCTTGGGTTGTAGCCAGACGTTTCTTATCACAATGAGTTGATCCTAAATGAAAATGGTGCCATTCTGATGCCTAGTATCTTGAAGATCTTGTTATTGCTACCCCTTCTTAATGGATGGTCATATCAACATGTGGTGTTTGCTAAAAGACATGAAGTCTAGTTGGTCCCAAATAAAAATAGTGTGGTTCTGATTGGTAGCCAGGGCCCCGAGTGGCCAAGTGGTCTAAAGTGCTCACCGTTCCGGATCACAGCTGTCTCACCTCTGTCTGATTGGGTTCGAGTCTTAGGCTCGGCTAATGTGGGTACATGAGAAAGCTTGCCAGTAGCTTCTCGTGGATCAGTGGTTCTTCCCGGGGTTTTCCAGGGTTCTTCCTCCACCAGTTATACTTGCTGCCATGTATAGCCTATCTTGTGCTGAAAAATGGCATTAAACCCTACAATAACAACAACAACAACAACTGATTGGCAGCCATCTTGAAAGTCTTGTTATCACTACTTCTGTTGAATGGAAAGCCATAATGACATTGGGTTTTTCATCAGAAGACTTCTTACTATGTCTAATTGGTCTTAAATGAAAATGGTGCTGCTGAGAAATCCAATATAATCACCACATTGGTTTTTGAAAATCTTATTGCTGCACCTTCTGAATTGTTGGTCACATCATGGCGGGGCTTTTACTCATAGACGTCTTATGATGTGTTTGGTCCTAAATGAAAACAGAGCCAATCAGTTATCCAATATAACCACCACAGTAGCCATCTTGAAAATTTTGTTATCATTACTCTGTCTGAACAGCAAGTCAGATCAACATGTGATTTTCACTGGAAGACTTCTTATGCTGTCTAGTTAGTTCTGAATCAAAATGGTACCAGTTGGACCTCAGATATGGATTTCATAGTGGCCATGATAAAAATCTTATTATTGCTAGTCCCTCTTGTTGGATGGTCATATCAGTCGTTGGGTTTTCACCAAAAGACTTCTTGTGATGTCAAAAAATTAAACTGATCTGACATCCAGTATGGCTGCTATATTGAAAATCATGTTATCGCTAATTCTCCTATAAATAGAGTCATATTGGTTTTCCAAGACAGATTCTTGTGATATCTACTCAGTTCTAAATGAAAATGATGCCATCTGGCATCCAGTATGGTCACCATGGCAGCCATCTTGGAAATCTTGTTATAGGTACTCATCCTAAATAGAAACTCATATTGACATGGGGTTTTCACCATAAGACTTGATACAGTGTCTGTTTGGGTCTAAACGAAAATGATGCTGATCTGACATCCAACAATGCGCAGTGGTGGGCATTTTGAAAAACTTGTCACTAGTCCTTCTGAATTATGGTTATACTCACATACAGTTTTCACTAAAAGTCTTCTTATGATATATAGTTGATACCAATCTTACATCCTAAGATGCTGAAGCAGCTAATTTGAAAGCCTTGTTATTGGACAGAAATATCAGAGTTGGTTTCAGCATTCAGCAGTTAAAAGGAAGAAATATCAGAAATATTAGATTTGAAGAGTTAAGTGATGTGATAGATTTTGCTATGATTTTATTAGTAAGGTATTCTGAAAATTTGATGTTTTCACAGTAAGGATAGAATTTTTCTCTTTAAAAGAAGAAATTATTTTAAAAATTAGTTTGACTTTACAACACATTTCCAGATAATGTTTGGGCTGAAAAAATCCAGTCTACTAGCCTTGAATCCAAATTTAGATAAAATTGCAAAATATTGTAAATGTGCCTTCATATTCTTTAAAAATTTGGGGCAAGTGAGCAAGACTTGTACTTGCCCAGCTGTATGCCTCAACTTGCTTTTCATATTCTTTATAAGAAAAGGCCTCGAAATAATTGCAGTCTCCACTGGCTGTTTGTTGATGAGTAACCATACCTCCTGTAAGTGTCCTTCCGATGATCAGATGGTTCTGAGGAAATAGGATTGTTCCGTGAGATGGGAATTGGAGTCTAGAGTTGGGTGCCAACCGGTAGGCCATCTGCAGATTTTGGGAGTGGCAGTCAGTGTCTAGAATTAAGATGTTTGGAGGCAGATAAATTTGGTTTCTTGCCTCCCCTGTAAGGTTGCCTCCTAAACAGGTTAGGTTGTTGCCTCTTGGCTTTAGGCTGGGATCTGAACTGAATGTTGACTGAAAAGATCCCTAGTCCCTGGCCGACTATCATCTGTATGCAGTGATAGAGGCAGATTGGTCCTAAAAGCTTGTACCAATTGGGTGGAAAGTTGGAGGGGCGGTTTCTGAGCTGCCTGGCTCTGAACGTCTTCAATTTTGCCACTAATGTTTAATTTCAAGCCAAACAGGCTGTGATCTGTAATGCCAGGGTAAGATGTGGCTTGAGCAATGTAGAGTAGAAACATGCATTGCATCATATCACATCAAGATTGGTAGAGGCAGTCAGCGCATTAGCCTAGGAATGAATGAGATGGTCTATTAATTACCCCAGCATTTTGCAGTGTCGCCTCCCACTTGAGTTTATTGCCCGACTTTTCTACTAGTCAGAAAATCCCAAATGAAGCCAAATCTAGCATTGAACATGTGGTGGCATTTCAAACCAGTTTCTAAGTGGCATGGAATACTTTCTTTTCCACTTTATAAAAGAGTTTGGAAGACATGTGAACCACTGCTGAATTTGTATTGAAAGCCTGGAGGTCAGTATGAAAGGCTTTGGTGTGGGTTTAGCACAAGTGAGATGAGAACATTACTGGACATGGCTTTCAAAAAAGCAAGCCTTTGCATTCCCAGGACCACAGTTGTTAATTCCTGACAGATGGTCATTAATTTCGCTAATTTTAGTAGATTGAGGAAGCAGACTGAAGGACAGAGATCTAGAGATGCTTTTACTCTGTAGTCATGTTGGCAGATGGGGGTGGAGGGCATTCTAAAACCAACAACACCCTGCAGACTTGAAACTGAATTCAGTCCACTCCATGATTGGATTTTTAGCAAGTCTGTCTTGCAGGAGTATTAAACCATTAAACCATAACCCGGTGGAATAGACAACACAGTGTCATTATCTCAGTATGGGTCACATTCTTCCACCTCCACCCCTCAGAAGATAAACCATGAATATATGGTAAGCCAGATCTGCCAGATGAATGTGTCATGCTGGAACAGTCAGCTAGTTTGCTGGGTGTATGGTCAACACTGTTGCCAGCCATGCAGGAGGCTAGAACCTAATGCACCCTGATGTACAGGACTGAAGGCTATGCTGGAAAGAGGGATGAAGTACATTTTGTTCATACTAAACTGGACTCATGTACCTTCCTTGCCTGAAATTTCTTGCATTTATTGCACATGGTTGACATGTTTTACTAAAACGACACAAGAAAGAGGAGAAGAAGATTAAATTAACAATTTAGCATGTCAAGAAGTTACTAATAATGCATCTCTTACTTACGGAATAAGCAAAAATAGGCAGTGTCATGCTAAACCATGAATGACAACATGCATTCCATGATATGTTGTATACATGGTCTAGATGGATGAAGTCTCAGAAATCCACCCAAAAATTGGAAATAAGTAAAAATAATGTGTACTCTCTGTAGAGGAATGGTTAATACACACATTAAGTCCCAGGTGGATGGCTAATTTTGACACTGATATTGACTTGGATTGTTGGGACGTATCACATACAAACTTGACAGTACAGAAGCAAGGCTTAAAAACTAGCGACACTTGGTGGTTGTAAGGCAATGTAATGGGCAAAAGTTATTGCTCTTATTTGATATGAGATGGACAAAAAGACAAATTTTAGTCTTTTAGTAAGGTTGGATTTGGGATGTAGCTGGATTATATCCTAACATTGATGTGATCAGTTAATTATTCTCAGAGCAAAATAATTTACTTAAAAAATTTGATTCTGCAAATATGATACATTACGGAGAAGCGAGTTCCAAAGTTTCTAGTGAAAATTCCCAATTGGGCACTTGGAGATTTGCTTAAGGATGAGCAGAAATTTCACTTTTACTTGCAGAGATATTGCAGAACCATTATTTTACTAATAAAAATATTTGTTAAAAGATTGATTTTCAGTATTGAAGGTTGTTATTTCAGAAATAAAATTCCCAAATTTTTGAAAAAGGATATGGTGTTGTTGTGAATCAGTAACACTCAACTATATTCAAATTCACAACCAAAAAGCTATGATTCAGTACACAATGTTTTTCTAGGTACATGCATTTTGTCTTGAAACTTCATTGAGTAGTGTTCTTAATAATCTTTCAAAGATTGGATATATTGAGAATAAAGGTAATCTATACAGAAAACCAAATAGTTTCATTAGAAATAGCATTTTTTTAAACTTAGTCCCAATGTGAATATATAACGATTATCAAACTATTGAACAGCCCACCCACCTACTTTTTGTTGTCATTGTCCAGCCAGGACAGCATCCCCTTTATAATTTTCAGAGGTCCCTTAGTAACTTGTGCCCTCGCAAAATACTGTGGTCAGTGTTTTGGGACCCCATTGTGTGCAAATTATAGAGAGAGAGGTGTATGCAGTTTGAACGCTAACACTAGCTAGGTAGGTATTACCAGGCTGTCTTTGACCTTTTCCTAATAGATTTGATTAAGTTTTATCATTTAAGCTTTGGGTATTTATAAACAAAATGCAAAAGTAATAAAGAGAAAGAAAAACAATGCATGGGAACCTTCTTTTTTCAGACATTTGGAGCTAAAGTTTTTGGAATTATGGCCTGGATTGTCCCAGTGTTTGTGTCGCTATCCACCTTTGGAGGTGTGAATGGTCTGCTCTTCACATCTGGGAGGTAAGTTTTCTGTATATAAGCACGTAACCATCAATAATGTTCACTCAATAAATGCAACTTCCAAGTGTACATTGGAATTATCGTGTTTGTGTCATTTTCTGTTTACATGAATTTGGTTAGATGGAGCCATTTTTAGTTCATCTGCTCATTAACTAGAAGAGCTTACGAGATGACCTGTTGCTCACCCAAGGTCCGACATATGTTTGTCCATTAGCACAAATTTGTTATTGCTACTTCTCCGAAACTACTTGGAGGATTGCCATGAACCTTTATGTACATACTCATCAGAAGGTGTAGTTGGTCCTAAATGAAAATGCGCAGCATAGACATCCAATATTATTATCAGAGCATCCATAGTCAAAATCTTGTTATTGTTACTCTTGAATGGATGGCCATATCAACATGGGGTTTTCACCAAAAGACTTCATATTATGTCTAGTTAATCCTCAATGAATAGGGTGCCAATCTGACATCCAATATAGCTGCTATCTTGAAAATCTTGTTTTCCCTTCTCTTGAATGGAAAGTCATTTCAGTATGGGGTTTTCAGATGAAGACTTGTTATGATGTCTTGTTAGAACTAAAAGAAAATCCACTTGTCATCCAATATAGCTGCTACAGTTGCCATCTTAATATCTTGTTGTCACTATCACTGCTCCTGAATGGATCTTACATGTGACAGAATAGAGAGGTCAGCTAAGGACAGATCATGAGCTTTAACTTGAAATGAGGAGGATTTTCATTGACCCAATTTTTAGCATGAAAATGGATAAAAATGACAACTTCTGAACAAATTTGCTTTTTATATTATAAAATGTACACATCATCTTATCACATCAATCCTTTTACAGTAATTTGTTGCTTTTCATGCTGTTCTTATATGTAACATAAACTGTCTTAGTAGATTATTGCATGGATTATTGAATTTTTTTTGTTATTTTGGTTGTTTAGATTTTTGCATTTTACCATTGGGATATAATGCATGCTTTGATATTGACAAACTTTAAATACTGATACCAAACTGATCTCTTTAGTACTGACTAATCCAGTCAAAATCCATTAATGTCTTGAATCCTTTCCGAATTACTACTGATCACACATAGTATAATATATCTCCCCAAACTTTAAATAAATGTTTAACACTAAATGTACAAAGCAACACCAACCCTGCCAAATGAATCCAAGTAATGTTATTTTTGTATGCTGCTTCAGCTCTTAAGTACTTTAGTCAGTATCTATTAATGTCATTAATCCTTTATGAATTACTAATGATCACACATAGTATAATCCAGTAATTATTTTAGGTTATTGCCTGTCAAATTAGCAGTGAAAGTGTAATGCTAAAAGGGTAAGCCAGTTCACAGTCATGTGATCACAGAAAATTATTACCATAAGTATAACACAATTTGAAGCAAAGTGTGAAAAAATGGGAAACATTTCTGTTCCAGAACTTGTTTAATAATATTACTGAGTATGCTGTAGTGTTCAGTGAGTGATGGGTGGGATGGGAGATGCACCTCGTCTCATGAGGAAAACCCTTACGACTGCCAGGTTCATATTTTAACTGTTAGACTTCCTATGATGTCTGGTTGGTCCTAAATGAAATGGGTTCCAATCTATGTCCATTATGGCCACCATAGCAACCATCTTGAAATCTTATTGCTATTCCCTCTGAATGGAAAGTCATATTGGCATAGGGTTTTCACTAGAAGACTTCTTTTGATGTATATCCCAAATGAAAACAGTTCTCCTAGGACATCCAATATGGCTGCCACAGTGGCCACATTGAAAGTGTTATTATCACTACCTCTCTTGAATGGATGCTCTCAACACTGAGTTTTTACTAAATAACAGTTTATAATGGAAAGTCAGCAACATGGGATTTTCACTGGAAGGCTATGCAAGGTGTCTTGCTGGTTTGAAAAAAAAAATGTGCCAATCTGATACCCAGTATGGCCACTACACAGGCCATTGTGAAAATCAATCATTACTCCTCCTGGATGAAAAATCATCTTAAGATGGGGTTTTCTCAAGTAGACTTCTTAAGATATATGTGTGATACTAAATGAAAATGGTGCAGATCGCGTGGCAACCATTGATGCCATCTTGAAAATCTTGTTATTTCTGCCCTTCCTAAATGGAAAGTAATATTAAACTAGATTTTCATCAGAAGATTAAGTTTTGATACGAGATTGATCCTGAATTAGAATGGTGCCAGTCTAACCTCAAATATGGCACCAACAGTGAATATATTGAAAATCTTGTAACTGATTCTCCTGAATGGGTTGTCATATCAATATGGGATTTACACCAAAAGTTTTCTAATGGTGTCAAGTTGGATCAAAATGAAATGCTGCTAATCTTACATCCAGTATGACATCTCTTGGTTAAATTCAATATCTTAGTTCTTAAGAATATCAAAGGTGATTTAAAAAGTCAGCAGTTAATAAGAAGAAATGGTCTTATATTGAATTCTTGGAAATTCTTTTTAGTCAGTAGAGCGTCAATCCTATCAAGAGACTCTTGTTTACCAGTCAGTTGGCTAATTTGCATGCAGATTTTTCTTGCTTTTAGCTTCCCTTACAGACATGATTTATATAATCTCCATACCATAATAATTGTTGTATTTGTACAAAATAAATTGCTTGAAAGGAACATGTTACTGTCATTATTGGCTGCCATTAGAGACTGTTACTGATGTCACAAGGTCATTTTGTAATGGCTATATGTAATATGCAGTTGGAACTCATGACTACAGCACTTCTGAACTGAACATAAGAAACTATTTACTTACTAATAAGACATTTCTGATGTGGAAGCTAAAAATATCGATCAATGTTTATAATGTTCAGCTTTAATCAAACATTTATTTATTTTCAGGTGATAGTTCCCATGATCACAACGTTGTCTATTTAGATTACTCAAGTCAGAAATCATCACAGACTTTGTCCCTTTTGGAAAAAGGCAGAATTGAATTAGAAGCAAACACAAGTTTTTGATTTTGTGGTTACTCTATTGATTTTGTGAAAATAGTTCACTCAGACAACATTCTTATCTGTATTGTGTATATTGCACTGCATGGAACACAAACCAGTCACCAGATGCTAGGAACCATTTGGAGATCCTGACACTTTTATATCATTCATGCATTTGAACTATATGGTATAGCCATGCGCACATTAGATATCCTAGGTTTTGAAAACTTTGAACTTCCCTGTTTCCATAAGCATGAATTCCTGTTTTTTTAATATTTTCAGTATTTTTATGAAGTTAATAGCTGTTCAAAAATAAAGTGTTTCATTGACTTACTAACGAAGGATTTTAGCAGTCTCAGCTGTTAAGTAAGGAATGAGAGAAAGAAAATAAATCAAATTTAATGAACATTTTACTTCATTAGAATGTCTTATATTTCAGACTGTTCTTCATTGGAGCCCAGGAAGGTCAGCTTCCAGAATTAATGTCGATGATCAACTTCAAGCGCTTTACACCAATGCCTGCTATGTTATTCACGGTATGGCCTTTATATATACAATTCCCATCAAGCCTAAACAAATATCTCAGTTCCCAAAACTAACCTGATAGCTGATTTTCTAGTTGGAATTACTATCTCTTCTAAGCATAATGCTTATCTAGGAGTAAACAGACTGAATAGTTTGGACTTGATATACAGTGAAATCCCTCAAAATTGAACTCTTGGTAGACCGGAATCCCCTCAAAATTGAACCCTTGTGAAGTCCTCAGCAAATGGAAAATCTCTCAAAACTGAAAATTAAATTTGGTCCAAAGTGTTTTTGGTTTTATGGGGTTTCACAGTTTAATCACAAGTGCTGAAATTTGATTGGATGAAATTTAAGTCTGACATAAATATGAATGTTAAAAGTGTAGACTTATATTCTTGTTTGTAACATTAAGGGCAGTTTCCACTGTTGTTCACATTATGGATAGCTACCAATTACCCCATTTTAAAATTGTATTATATATGTATAATATATTTAGGCAAAAATTTCCATTTCAGGGAACATTGTCCATTCTGATCCTGATATCGGATGACATTGAGGCATTGATCAACTATTTGAGTTTCGTACAGTGGTTGTCCGTTGGTATGTCCATAGCCGGGTTGATCTTTCTCAGATACAAGGAGCCTAATCGTGAAAGACCTATAAAGGTAAGCACAGTAGGCTTTAAATTCTATAATTATTCCTCCTAGTCTTATAGTTTGAATAGATTGAGGATGTGTGCTTTTGTAAAATCAATTTTTAATGCAGTGATGTGATATTTACAGTATGACATACTTGTTATCTGATCCCTGTTCACATGAGAGCATTTAGACCTTGTCAAAACTGCTATAATTATACCAGTTGAAATTTTCCTGGTATATAGTTCTTCCAGTTTTCTATGTGTTTGGCCTGGTATGAATGTAACCATTTTGTTGCATTCCCTAATGTGAACATAGAATTGGTGTTATCGTATTTGAAAATATACACAGCTTGCCATAAACAAAATGGTGGAGAAGCAGGCAAGAGGTTTGGCATGAGGGATGAAGAGAAGCAAAACATGGATAAAGTTATGGAATAATCCAAACATTCAGGAATATTTCAGAGCATGCACAAGAGAAATTTTTGATAATCAACATGTTTTACTGGTATAATTATATCTACAAAAAATATCACATTTGAATATAGCATATATTTATCATAGTGCTGTGAACTTGGAGAGAAATTGGATGCAAACTTACATGTGCAACATCTCTCCTTTTTTAATTATGAAAAAGAAGAAAAGCTTGTACAATTTTAATAATCACTATGACAGCACTGTGAAAGAAAATGATAAAAGTCTGCAAAAGATATATGAGACCTTGGGACATATTTAGCTATTTATGACCAGCTGTAAATCAGATGCAGATTCTTTCTGTGGCAGAAAAATAATGTGATTGCAATTGTTTTCAAACTAAAATAAGCCACTCTAATATAAAACTTTGTCATACTAAAACAATCCATCCTTCTATAAACTTTCCTTTGAGAATTTAATAAGAGGAGTCTTTGATCCCTAACATTGCACAAATTGATGAATTTTAAATGCTCAGACAAATTTTATCTTCAGTTAGTGTCAGGGTAATTATTCCCTATAGCTTTTATGCTGTGACACATATTGGCAGTGTTATGAATATGGTCTTAAACTAGGTAGCAGGAAAAGTAAAACCAGCAAATTTAGTAAAATTCAACAAATAAGAATATAAAGTGAAAATTTAAGAGGAACTGAGTTAAATCCCAAATAATCCTTAAACTTCTATCATAAGTTCATATGTGTAGAGTGTTCTGATTGAATTCCTGTATAAAATGTGCTGATTTGCAAGTAGTTTTGGAGGAACTGATGTGCCAACAGTCTTGATGTATCACAGTGATATAATCCAGAATGTCCTTGAATGAATTCGCAATAGTGATTTAGTTCAGAATGTCAGTGAGTACTTTGCAATTCCATGAAATAATTTTAAAATGACTGATTCCTCTCAAATTATACCTGAACACAGCTAACAATGAATTTAGAGACAGCACATAATGTAGGAGTGAATAAATTCTGTTTACTTCATCCTTACATAAAAAATTAAGTTGCTATAAGATGACAAGATGAGGTTAAAAATTTTCATTTACAGAAATTTTTAAGATGTAAGTAAGATCAGGTCTTTTAATTAAATTTTAGTAAGCGACATGACAAATATCAGGTAGACCATGGTGTTTTTGAAGGGAAAAAACAATGTCCTGAACTTGAATCAAAGTAAACATGCTGTTTACAGATGATCATTATTTTAAAGTATAATCTACAGTCAATTACAAGAGTTACCTATGTAATAGGTTGTTTATAAATGACCCCTATAATCTACAATCATGGAAAAAAGTTCAACATACAGTATTGATACAGACCAACCACTCTTGTGGCCTAAGTGGTTAGAGCATCCACCTCAGATGCAGGAGGTTGCAGGTTTGAGCCCCTTTCTGAGTCGTACCAAAGACATATAAAAATGGTACTAGCAGCTACCTTGCATGGCACTCAGCATAAACAGATTAGTGCTAGGACTGGTTGGCCTGGTGTCAGCTTAATGTAACTGTGGGGGGACATGATGCTACATGTATGCGGCATGATGCCACAGTGCTAGACTTCACTATAAACTGCCACATTGAAGACATCGTAGCGCGATGACTGAAAAATTGTTAAAAAAATCCAAATCACACACACAGTGTAGATATACATCACAGGAGATATTCAGCTAAAAGTAAGGAAAGAAAATGCACAGAATCCTTTACAGTTAATGATTTTTTATTGCTGGGACCCTTAGCTATGTGAAAAACATGTTAAATACTTTAACACTTTACAATACCCTCTGTATTTCAGCTGTTTGAGAGTTTTTGTCATGCGAGTCCCAGGTTTTAGGATTTCAGTTTGGAACTTTTTATATTTTCAGAATTGGGTCCACAGATGTGTAAATATTTGCCTTTTTGCAATTTCTTAGATATGACAATGAACTTCCATTTTCAGAATCCCATACAGAACTTTATATGTATAAATGAACTTGTTTCATTGATGACGAGAAGGACTTATGTACACCCATTGTCCATTAGCAGTTGTTTGTTGTTATTACCAGTTCTAAACCGCTGGAGGAAAGTCATAAAACTTGACACAGTTTTAATCTGAGGTCTAGTTGGTTCTGGATGAAAAGGGTGCCCCTGGAATATTTAACATGGCCACCATAGCAGCCATCTTGAAGATCTTATTGCTACTCCACCTGAATGAATGACTGTATCAGCATAGAATTTTCACTGATGGTCTTGCAGTTTGAAGTTGTTCCTAGATGATAATGGTGCCAATCTGACAACCAACCCTGCCACCATCTTTGAGCTCATATCATTACTCTTCAGTGGGTGGTTGTACTGACATAGGATTTTAATGAAAAGACTTCTTTTGATATGTAGTCCTAAATGAAATGATTCTTTAAGAGTTATTGCTCTTTTCTAACATGTAACTTAATCGCCTGTTTTTTTTATGTGCAGCTGTATGCCAGCATTTTGTGAACACAACTTGTCATACAAATCTTGATGTATTGCCATAAAATTTGCCTTGAAACTAAGGAATTGTTTTAATCATCATCTGTTGATGCACATATTGACATATCACTAACATTTTTGCCATCTGTGAGAGAGAGAGAGAGAGTGTGTGTGTGTGTGTGTGTGGTGTTATCCTCCAGTTTGCCTGACCAAAGATTCATGTTGTCAGCTAAATGTGACACTAGAATTTATCATGTGTTGTACTAAATATGGCTGATTATATCTTACATATGACATAGTATGTGCACCTTCATTTAATTAGTGTGTGCTTAACCACTAATTGAGGGGCCCCAAGTGACCGTGTGGTCTAAAGCGCACCGTTCTGGATCACTGCCATCTCACCTCTGTCTGCAAGGGTTCGAGTCTCAGGCTCGGCTAACGTGGGTGCATGAGAAAGTTTGCTAGTAGCTTCTCGTGGGTCGGTGGTTCTTCCTGAGGTTTTCCAGGGTTCTTCCTCCACCAGTTATACTGGCTGCCATGTAAAGCCTACCTTGTGCTGAAAAATGGCGTTAAACCCTACAACAACAACAACAACAACAACAACCACTAATTGATAATGTACTGTTTTTTTCACAATTTATAATTTTTAACACTAAAACTCTAGAAAAGCTTCTTATATTTTTTAGATTTACTTTGCTGTCACTGATTTGTAGCACAAAGTTATAAAATTTTCTTGATCATTAATATATTTAGGAATTCAGATATCCATATATATGTATATATATATATATATATATATATATATATATATATATATATATATATATATATATATATATATATATATATTGGACTTTGCATATTTCTTTTCTTACCTCTCTTTCAGTTTCCGCTGATAATACCCATCATCTTTATGATTGCCGTAGCATTCCTATTGATAGTGCCACTTTATGCTGACACAAAAAACACAGGCATGGGTCTGCTGTTTGTTGCAACAGGCCTACCAGTCTACTTTATAGGAGTGAAGTGGAAAAACAAACCTCGAGTTGTTCTTGAATTCATAAGTAAGTTTCTTATCTTTATTAATTACCATATATACTCACTTACAAGTCCAGTTCAGCTGCAAACAACATAGACCCTGATTCTTCATTGCTTAATGTGCCAACAGATCTGGGTCTATATTGTTCGTTCTACTGATTACTCTTAACAAACTACATAAACCCAGATTTGCTGATCAGGGCATTATGCAATCTGGGACTGTGCTGTTTGCAATTGGACTTGACATATAAGCGAGTAAGGATGGTACTTGATGAATTGGGATCCAGTTTGATTCACTACTTTTATCAACAATGATAAAGTGTAGCTTAATTTTTCAACCTTTTTTTAAAAATTGTTTGACTTAGAAGTTTGATAATCCAGATAGCTCTATCACAGCAGGGTGCATTAATGACAATCATTCATTGCATTTAATTAACAAAAGCTACAAACAGATGAAATCCAGTTACAGGTTTTCTTTATGGAAAACATTTAAATTCATATTAATCTGTTCCATAAGGACAGTCATTGGTTTCACTGACAGATACATACATGTTGTATGTACTGTATTTACTCACTAATAAATCAGCTCAAGTGTAAGTTGACCCCCCACCCCTTCTAGGGCTACAACAAGCCAATTACTCTTTTACCCTCCTATAGGTTTGGGTGTATTTTGCAAGTCAGATCTGTTAGAAGGGGTTACTTATTGTCAGCAAGTTAGAATTGCCCTTTGGAAAAATAAACAAGCTCAACTGGATAGACAGTTATGTAGGAAAAATAATGACAGAACTGGTGTAAAATGCACTTATATCATTGAGTGGGATATGTCACAAATAAATAGACAGCTTATAATTTATTCTAATTAAATCCATAATGCTTGACATTTGAAATCCATTTGTATGATAAATTCATGAATTCAAATATAGATTACATACCAGTATAAATATAGTTCATAATGATCTGATTCACAATATCCTGTAATACGCTAATTCTATGTATCTTACAAAATAAACAACAAAAGTTAAGTCTACATATTTGTGATGCACAATATTCTATACCAGGTCTAATGTCCTCTAGTACAAAGTCCAAAAATTCATCCTCATCTGATAAAGTTCCGAAATCCTCCATCATCATCTAGTCATTGTAAATCATCATCATATGGTCATTGTAAATATCATCTGACTCCATTTCCTTGGCTTCACTATCATATACTGGCGTTTATGTGGAGACTGAGCTTGGGCTCTGTAGCACCTTGATCATATAGTGTGTGAAATCTATTAAAGGCTGCAACTGAACCTCTGTCGATTGTGCAGCAAGACCTCAGGGAGTTCAGATAACCACCCTCTGTTATTTGGCACTGAGCAAGTATCAGACTTGCGGCTTGATCAAAGGGTTGTCATGTGGGGGAAAAAAGAAGGTACTGCCATTACAAGGTAAGGGATTATTGTCAAACATTCACTGGAAGATGTAGAACTCTACTTGGCACTGAACAAGTGCATGTACTAAATTTGTGACTCAAACAAAAAGGATTATCAACTTGAAAACTAAGTGGGTGATGCCTTTACAAGCTAAGGGCTTGTCAAGTCAATGCACAGGCAGATAACTTGGGAAATATCACTTTGGAATTAAATCTAGGTTATGGAAAAGGAAGATCAACTTAAATCAAACTTTTATTGCTAGGACTTGCATGAAAATGAAATCAGTATACTTGCTAGTAAACACCCAAGGTAAAGAACATTGATGGACACTTCATTTTACAGTAGGTTGTATTTAATTTACCTGTAATATTTTCAGTTATTAAAATACAAATAATCATTGATACAGTTATTGTACAATGAATTTTGTCATGAAACAGATAAACACTGCATACCATATGCACATTTCTTAATGGGAATAGAAGCATAAAAACATAAAATTAATTAAATTGACAGTAATTATGGTGTACTGAAGACATCTGCAGTTTCCAACCCCTAAATTTATCAAATTTTTTAATGTCATGCTTACGAGAATACCCATTTCATGAATCAGTAAAAAAGGTTTACTTATAAGCGAGTATATATAGTATATAGTAACAAGTATTTAGTTTTCAACGACAGCTTTATATACTTGTTATATTATATAGTAAGACAGTCTTTTGTTTTCATTGACAGCTATCATATATACTTGCTTAGAAGTTGAGTCCAACTCCAAACAACATAAACTCTGATCTGCCATCACATAATGTGTTGGTGGGTCAGGGTCTGTGTTGTTTGTTCTACTGATTACTCCTAACAATGTGCATAGACTCAGATTTGTGTGCTGGCAGATAATATGTTCTGTATGCAAGTGAGATATATGGTACATACGTGTAATATCAGCGGCATTTCCTGAGTTTCCAACACTTGTTTATATCCTGTATTTCTCCAGGAGTAATGATCTCCGAGTTCAGCACATTTTAGCAAGTATGTTATAGAGACAATATTTCAGATACTTGGTACACCACTCCCTCGATAACTTGCACCCTGGTAACTTGTGAACCCACTTATAATGCAGGTCAGGTTACAGCACTTGATAAGAATATAGCAGCTGTTTATATGCTCGCTCATCTGTTTTATAAGTGGACAAAATGTGCTACATGCCATGTCGGAGCCGGTTTGGGATGTTGTTGCTCCTACAGTGCTGGATTTGGCACTTTTCAGTCTTGATGGAGTCACCCAGTGATAGCTGCACTTGGGAGGTACAGGTAATGGCAGGAATGTCATAATCATTACCCAGGCTGCTTGCCATACCATGACCAATATTGTGATGGCTTTGGCCAGCTTACACCTGATACATGTTGCATGTCTGCAATCCATGTCACTCAAACCTCGTCATACCCTTGCTCTCTTGATGACCCTGTTTGGGTCACCATTGCTTTTGGAGGAAGGATAGAGAAAGAGCCTAGCCACTAAACCCACATGGGCATTTGAAACGTCTCAACCCCAGCTAGTGTGAAGGGATGTTAAACAGCCTCGGGATAGGGGATCTTAGTTACATGTGCACCAAAATGTTGATCTCTATTAAGAAATCTTAAGGCAGTAAAAAACTTTTTTGGAAAGCAAGTGGCAAGTTGAGATCCATCATGGACTTGAGTTGCCTCAACCATTTCAGTGCACCTCCAAAATTCAAGATGAGATGGCGAGATCAATCTGCCTCTCCTTTTGAAGGGACAAGTATGCCATCAGTCTCGATCTGACAGATGCATATTTTCATGTCCCTATCAACCCCATGTCATGATAATTTCTCCATTTTGCTTACTGCAACACAGTTTATCAGTTCAAAATTCTTCCCATTGGCCTCAACATCAGCCCTTGGGCTTTTACCAAAATTATGGATTGCATCATCACCCTGTTCTGATCGATGTCATCTACAACAGTGGCAGTGTGCCCAGACAACATCATCTGGAAACACATGGTAAGGTCTATCCTACTCCAAGGTTGGAATGATTTCTCTCTCTTATATCATCTAGGCTTTCTAATAAAGTGGGAAAAGTCAGACCTCCATAAATCCCAGAATTTTGTCCATCTGGGTATGGTATTTTTAACCAATGGGATTCAGGTGCAGCCTCCTTGTATTCGCATAATCAGAATAATTGACCTCATCAAGTCGGTTTTCAACAGGACTTCGATTTCAGTGAGAGAGTTCTTGCAACTTTCTGGTTTATTTAATGTGGCAGTGGACTTCATCCCACTTGGGCTTCTTTTTATGTTGCCTTTACAAATGTCATTGCGAGCACAGTGGTGTCCCTTTTCAAGTCCCCTTAGTCAAACAGTCAGAATCATGCCTGAAATTCGATCATTACTTTGTTGGTGGCATAACCCAGGTTGGCTGACCATAGGAATCTTGCTGGAGAAGCCCCAAGTGAAAATAATGGTACATACTGATGCCAGTGTGCATGGTTGTGGTGCCACCTGCTGCCAGACTTCACTACCATCAGTGACATGTGGGAGAAAGGGGAATAGCCTTTACACATCAACATCCTAGAAATGAAGGCTGTCGTCAGTGCCTTTCACTTCTCAAGATATTTACTCTCAGGCAAAATGGTCATTATTATATTTGACAAATCTGTGGTGGTGACCTATCTCCTCAAACAGGGAAGCACCAAATCACCTGACTTGTGTATTCTGATTTGGCAGTTTCTACATTGATGTGACAGTCTCCATATCAACATGCAAATGAAACGCATTCCCAGCAGACTCAGTGTCTTAGCCAACACTCTATCCATGGGAGGTCAAGTCCTTAACACAGAATGGTCTCTCCATCAGTTGGTCTTCACTCAGATTTACACACTTTGGGGGCATCCGTTATTCAACCTTTTGCAACAGGATGTGATGTGATTATGATTTTTAACATAGCTTTAACAATTTTTCAGTCATATCGCTACGATGTCTGCAGTGTGGCAGTTTATAGTGATGTCTAGCACTGGGGCATCATGCCGCAGACATGTAGCATGATGTCCCACCCAGTCACATTATCCTGACACCAGGCCGACCAGTCCTAACACTAACCTCTTAATGCTGAGCGCCAAGCGAGGCAGCTGTTAGTACCATTTTTGTAAGTCTTTGGTATGACTCGACGGGGGATCGAACCCACGACCTCCTGCATCCGAGGCGGACGCTCTAACCACTAGGCCACCGGAGCGGTCTTTTGCGACAGGAAGGATTCACAAGTTACTCACCTTCATCTCTTCAGTTCCAGACCTAGAAGCTTGGGCAGGGGATGCACTGTCAATCAGTTGGATTGTGGGGCATTTGCCTACCCTCTTGGGGACCTGATATTAAAAATAAATGAGATGTTATGGGGTCAGAATTGCAAGAGGATTCTGATAACCTGTCAGATCAGATGGGACAAGTCCTGGGTCACTGATCAACTCAGTCTAGTCATAGATCTGCCCAGGAAGATTCCGGCCAACCACAGTCATGGGTGTTCCTTCCCTGCCTGGACTGTCGTCTTCTCCATGCTTGGTCTTATCAGGACAGCCTTGCAAGACAAACAATTTAAACCTTTGATTGTGGCGAGACTGTCAACAGCAAGAACACCCTCCATTCTGAAGGCTAAAAAGGGAAACTAGTAATATTTTCAGGGACTGCTGCCATACCAATACCATCGTCCCTCTGAGTACTTCAGTACCTCAGCTGTCTGACTTTTTCTCTGGCTCCAATCTCTGTCAAAGGCTACCGCCCCATGATATTGGACACATTCTAGAATTGTGGCAGACATGACTTTGGGCATTGATATAGACCTGTCTTTTAGCCCATTTTAGTTTCAATCAACCAAAAATCCCTCACTCTGTTTCCAAATGGAACCAATCCTGGGTTTTAACATGGCTCTGTTCAAGTAAAATAAAGCCTCTAGCCCACACTTTGCTAAGGTTACTATCACACAAGAAATGCTTCCTGATAGCTTTAGCTTCCGCATGCAGTGTAAGCAAGCTGTATGCCCTTTCTGTCAACCAAAACTCTCTTCAGTTCAGATCGGAGGGTTCAGTGGTTCTCTTGACACAGCCAGGCTTTGTAGCCAAAAATAGGTTACCATCCTTTGGTACCCAAAGAAGTCGTCACTTACTTACTCTCTTTCATAAGTTAAGAACAGCAGCCATGCGAGATCCTGTTCACACTCACAAGCACTACTTGAAATGCACAGAGACAAGTCGTGGCACACACAAATGCCTCTTCCTTCTGGTGAGAGTTGGGACACATGATTGCCCCTCAAGCCTTGTTTTTTGTGGCTGAAGTGGGTTATATGCTCGGCATACTCTGACATCTCACCAGATCAGAGTAGCCCCATAAGATTATACCTAAGAAGAATTGAGCCATCTCTGCAAGCCATGTGTTCGAATGTAACATTTCAATCTGAGATGGGGCCCCGAGTGGCCGAGTGGTTTAAAGCGCTCTCCGTTACGGATCACTGCCATCTCACTTTTGTCTGCGTGGGTTCGAGTCTCGGATTCGGTGAATGTGGATATGTGAGAAAGCTTGCCAGTAGCTTCTCGTGGGTCAGTGGTTCTTTCCGTGGATTTCCCGGTTTCTTCCTCCACCATTAATACTGGCCGCCATGTATAGCCTCTCGTGTGCTGAAAAATGGCGTTAAGCCGCACAACAACAACAACAACAACATCAATCTGAGATATAATAGAAGCTGTTGGCTGGCATGCAGAGTCAACCTTTCATGAGCCTTTATCTCAAAGATTTAGTGTCCTGAGGAACACCATGCATCTCGTTGGTCCGGTGGCAGCAGCACAGATGGCCTCCGGACCCAACTTTATCAATCAACGCAGCCTGTTAGCTTTACTGGATTTGCCAGTGAAATTTGTAGGTAAGAACATTTCAGAATTCATCTTCTTAACTATATGTAATTGTCCCAGGTCAAGTGACCCTAAGCTGTCACTTAGAAGAATGGGTTATTGTTCACATGGGGAGCCAAGCATCATTCCCTAGAAAGATGCCTGAGGTAGAGGTTGAATGCTCAGCATCCTCCTCCTCCTATTACTTATTCTCCTTACATAATGTCATTGGGGAACATATTCAAAGGAGAGAGCAGATTTTTAAGTAAATTATGTTTCTCCAAGAATACTTACCCAATCACATTACTTAAAAACCCTCCCAACCATCCTGCTATGTGAGCGTGCTCATTAGTGTATCACTCAGCTAAAAACTTGTGACACCTGGCAGTGGCAAGGATAGGTAATGGGCAAGAGTTATTGCCCTTTATCTGCATGTGATAGACAAGAATGAGGAATTTTGTCTTTTAATAGGGCTAGATTTGTGAGGAAGCAGGCTAATATTCCTAACATAATGTGATTGGGTAAGTTTTCTCAGAGAAACAAAACTAATTTAAAAATTTGCTTTCTACATACTTACCTCTGCTCCCAACCCTTTCCATGTGCTTCATGCCTCTGTAAATTGACTCCAACGTAAATGTTCATGTTGTCTTGGATTCAAGTTTCTTGGTCATGATATAGGTATTTTATTACCAGTACACTGTATATCCATAAAATTGTATACAGTCTTGCTTTTATTTTCCAAAATTATGGCTAGAAATGCATGCTATAGCTTGAGACACTTACACATACTTGAACATTGTACGACTAAGGTAGGCTACATGTCATGTGCAGGACAGTGACTTTGGAACAGAACCATTTAAGTTGTATGGGTGGAGGCATATGCTGTTACAACCCGAATTGGTAATCCTTGATTAAAGTGCAGCATATACTATATATTTAAACAGGGTTTATTTCACCTTTACTGTCCTCAGTCATTTTAAAAGTTCACAGTTTGATGGAGATCTCTCTTTAGCCATGGAATCAAATGGTATTTTCACAAACTTGGATGTGGGTGGGAACTATATAATCTCCTTGTAGGGGTTACATTGTGCCATCATAAGTACAATCTGAGGTCAGTATCAGTATATGAGTTTCTGTTAAAGCCATTACTTATCAGATCAGAACAAGAAATTCTTAGCAGAACCTCCCATTGTTGACTTGGGCATTTTATTTTTCGGTCAAAAAATTTGTCATGTTGGATGTGTTTGACATATCTGTCAAATTCCCAAGGTCTGGTATATGCTATTCACACATGGAATATGCCCATTTTATACCAGTAAATATGGTGTTTACTCAGGTTTCATCTTGTTTCAGTATAGCAAATTGTCACGAATGTAAATCATTTAGAATTTATTTTCATCGGATACCAGAAATATTTGTGAAGCTTCCAAGGACTTGTTTAAAATTTGGAAATTTTCCTATTTTATTTCAGGATCTCTTACGCATACTGGGCAGAAGGTTTGGTTAGTGATTCCTGAAGAAGATGAAATAACAAAAATCAATCCACAGTCATAAAAGAAAAATAAAGAAGAGAAAATGAAAATATGCAACATAATGTGCACAGCTGTTTTACTTGACTTGCAATCATGAATAACAATGTTAGGTCACACATGTCATGTGTGCATATGTATCAGAGATAAGTCCTTTTGTTGATCTGTTTATATTGTGAGTTGAAGCTCAGAATAGTAATGGGATAGGCATCCACTTGTGTTTCTACACATATGTACATCTTTCTGTCCATCCATACATCCATCCATATATCCAAGATTACTGTCAGTGTCATAGTGTGTTACGTGGTCAGTTTCTTTAGTACATGTGAATCATGTCACTTGACACATGGTTACATCTTGATGTGTATAACACCAGTTTATCAAAACTTTGAGAGAACTTTATGCCAAAAATGGAAAAATCTTGCAAATATAATTTACCAAGCCTTACCATAACAACAGAAGGTGTTGAAAAACTTTTGTCAAGCATAAATGCCACCAAAGCAAGTGGACCAGACAACATTGTCAACTTAATCCTAAAAAATTGCGCCCACCAACTAGCCCCCGGAATGCGAGCTATTTACCAATTGTCAGTTGACTGGAAGTTTACAAACAGACTGGCTAAATGCAAATGTAGCCACTGTGTTCAAAAAAGGAGACATACACCTTGCAGAAAATTACCGACCAGTTTCCCTTACATCAGTCACATGTAAACTTCTTGAACATATAATTTAAAATATATAATAAACTGAACCACGGCTTTAGATCTGGATACTCCTGCGAAATGCAACTCCTCACAACAATGCATGACCTACTTCAAAACAATGACAACGGATTACAGACTGACTTGGTGATACTAGACTTTTCAAAAGATTTGATACTGTACCACATAATAAATTACTGTTCAAGTTGGAAAACTATCGAATCACTGGGCCACTACACTGTTGGCTAGAGATGTTCTTGACAAAGCAACACATGCAAGTGGCGGTGGATGGAGAATCATCTGAAGCAGTCACTGTCGACTCTGGTGTGCCTCAGGGAACCATACTGGGACCACTCCTTTTCCTTTCCCATATTAATGATCTTCCAGACTGTGAAATCTCGGGTCAGGCTGTTTGCAGATGACTCTCCTTTACAGAACAATTCAAAACCAGAGTGTCCATCATACCCTCCAGAATGATCTCACAGCCCTCGAAAAATGGGCATCTGATTGGGGTTTGACTTTCAATGCCACTAAATGTTACTTTGTGTATGACCAATAAAACAGCAAAATCATCTCACTTCTACACCTTAAATAACCATATACTACAGCATGTCAGTGAAAACCCCTATCTTGGAATAACACCATCTGAGGACTTCAGGTGGGAATCGCATATTATCAAATTGACCAAGAAAGCAAACGCCACTAGCAAAAACATCCAGACATGCACTGCAGACATGTAGATGAACTGCCTTTCTGGCACTAGTCAGATCTGTGTTAGAATATGGTTGTGCTGCCTGTGATCTGTACTACATTAAGGATGTTGATAGAATTGAGAAGATTCAACACCATGCAGCAAGATTTATATTTGGTGACTACAAAACCAGAGAAGCAGGATGCATCACCAACATGTTAACTGACCTGAATCTACCAACACTCCAAGACAGGCGTACTAGGATTCATTTGACATATCTCGATAAGGTAGTTGACTGGTTAGAGCCGGCTCTCCCACCAAATATATTTTTAAAACCATTAGACAAAAATGCCAGATTAAAGCCAATTTTTTCCAAATTTTGAAAGTATAAACATTAGAGAAAAACTAGTATCAGATAATGTAGATGTTTTGTAGTTGAGCAGTGTAGAACAACAATTTAGAAATTCCTTCTTCATAAAAACAATTGTGGACTGGAATCATCTCAGTGGAGAGCTTCAAGACAGCTCTTGAACAATATTACTAACTTTCTAGTTGGCTGTCTCTTCTGGTGCAAATTTATGCCATACATTCAGAGTCAGGTTCAGAAATACTTGATTTAAAGGCTGTGGTTAGCTTCTTACAAGTGGTAACCTCTTTCCTGCTGTGATTATTGATTTTAATATCATTTACATTTTAAAATATGATCAGGGTCTGTGTTTTTTGGACAATACATAATTCATAAACTCAAAATACAAAATGTAACAGCACACATTGTGTATGTTGTATATTTTAAGTTCCCTATTACAGAAAAAGAAGTTCAGGACGATAGTAGCTGTTGTAGTTTCCGTATGAAAAATAAGTTTCAAATTCATTGAAGTGATTTTAACATGTGTCACTCCATAGAGAGGATAATATAAGTTGTGTAAGGATTTATTTCTTGTGTGTGTGATATATCTATATCTATCTATCTATCTATCTATATATATATATATATATATATATATATATATAAAATGTCTTTGAGCTTCATTTGCTTTAAAACAGGGAAGTTAAATCCTTGTGGTGGGGGTGTTTTGTCAGTACTTTAATGTTGTGTTCACAGTCTTGTTTGTGATTTTACATTTTTCTCGTTCTATAATTTATAGTTTCATTGCCAGAATTCATAGTCATACTGTCAGTAGATTCTTAAGATGTATTTCTTTCATTCCATCTGTTTAACATTAACTATAGAAACCATGATGTCATAATGACTATCTGGAGTTATTTCATTGTTGACACTTACCAGTAAATAAGATTTAAATATCAAATGTTTCAAAAATAAGGTAAATTTTGAATATCGTATATATTGATATAATTGAACTGTAGAATGTATATCAAAATGTGTATCTCCAAGATAAATGAAAATGTGTTCAAGAAAATAAATTGGTTAGATTATGGGCTGAAATTGGCTATACAACTGATAAGTGTGAAACAGGTATAGGATAAACTCTGCAAAAATGTCTCACATTTAATTTTAGGTATGCATATAATAATGCTATATCTGCCTTTTTTACCTCCATTAGTACATTTGTTATCACTGTTTATCATAAACTACTTGGAGGACTGCCATGAAACTTAAACATATATTATTATTCCATGCTTTAATAAGTCGTAATGAAAATCCTGCTGCTCAGATATGCAGTATCTCCACCAGAGTGGTCATCTTCAAAATCTTGTTGTTGCTACTTCACCTGAATCGATATGCTGTCAGCATGGAGTTCTCTTTAAAAGACATTTTATGGTGTCCAGTTGGTCACAAATGAAAATGGTGCTGATCTGGTATCCTCTATAGATATCGAGCAGATAGCTTGAAAGTGTTGTTATCACTGCTCCTGATGAACAGAACATCATATCAACATGGGGTTTTTCACCAGGAGACCTTGTATGGTGTCTGCTTGGTCCTAAATAAAAATGATGCTGATCTGATATCCAATATGGCTACCGCAGTGGCCATCATGAAAATCTTGTTCATTCTTCTTGTGAAATGATGGTCATATCTGCATTGGGTTTTCACTAAAAGATATTTTTTATGATGTCTACATGGTCCTCCATGAAAATGATGCTGATCTGATGTTCATTATGGCCACCAAAACATCCATGTTAAAAATCTTGTTCTCACTACTCTTCCTGAATGAAAAATCATGTTGATGTTGGGTTTTCACCAGAAGTCTTCATATGATGTCTAGTTGGTTCTTAATGAATACGGTGAAATCCCTTATTCAATATGGCCACCATGGGAGCCATGTTGACAGTCTTGTTATTGTTACTCCTCTATAGTTGTTAAAAAATACTATCATCTTCGGGGGTTTGTCCAATATCACAGTACATTTGAAAAACTGTGCAATTATTTCCTCATGCAGATAGAAATGTATGGATGTATCTATTACATAATCATGCTTGATAATCTGGTATTTCAGTATGACAGATAACATCATAGCAGTAATCAGTGGTGACATTTGGGTGATGTCAGCCAGTTAGTTTCAGTTATACATACATGTACATCATAATAAGTAGAACAAAATCAGGGACATGGTAGCATGTTTTTGTGAATTATCTGATAATTGGCATCCTGATAATCAACAGTTTACAGTATTTATTGTTACTTCTGGAGTTTTTGTAGATTTCTTTTTATAAAGTGTCACAGTTGTATGTCAGACAGCTGTTTTATTATTTATTTTGTTCAGTTATTTCATGCAAATAGTTTTGAAATTTCTGTACACCATTTCCTTTTTATAATGTTATTCACTAGAGCCATGACAGTGACCCACTTTTTAAGTGAGGGAGCTTTATACTGTGGGATGTTCAGTATGCTTGAGTCCCGATAGTTCTTTATGCTGAGGGATGTTCCAGTATGCTTGAGTCCTGATAGTTCTTTATGCTGAGGGATGTTCCAGTATGCTTGAGTCCTGATAGTTCTTTATGCTGAGGGATGTTCCAGTATGCTTGAGTCCTGATAGTTCTTTATACTGTGGGATGTTCCAGTATGGTTGAGTCTTGATAGTTCTTTATGCTGCATGATATTCCAGTATGGTTGAGTCCTGATAGTTCTTTATACTGCGGGATGTTCCAGTATGGTTGAGTCCCAGTAGTTCTTTATGCTGCAGGATTTTCCAGTATGGTTGAGTCCTGTTAGTTCTTTATACTGCAGGATGTTCCAGTATAGCCGAGTCCTGTTAATTAATTACACTGCAAAAATGGAGTAATTATGGGATATCACAATATAATTGGTTCTTATGTGTTGACAAGTAAAATTAATTGAAGTAAACAACAATGATGAAACAGAATTTGACCAGTTATATGTGATCCATGACCTTACCCACATTTTAAAAGTGGCAGCATTATAGTGAGTTGCTTAATAGTGAATGATCACCATATTTTGTGTTGAAGATTATTGTCCTTCCTGTGTATAGAGAGACTTGTATATTACTAATAATAGTTATCGCATAGTCAATAATATTTAGGCCCTGTGTGAAAGTAACAGTGACTGCATCATCACTAGTATTTACACCTTGCATCATCAATAATGTTTAGACCTTGTGTGAAAGTAACAGTGACTGCATCATCAGTAATGTTTAGGCCCAGTTTGAGAGTAACAGTGCATCGTCAGTAGCAATATTTTTGTAATATTTCAGTCTGTGCAGAAGTAACATTGACTGCATCATCAGTAATATTTAGGCCAAATGTGAAAGTATCAGTGACTGCATCATCAGTAATATTTAGGCCAAATGTGAAAGTAACATTGACTACATCATCAGTAATATTTAGGCCCAGTGTGAAAGTAACAGTGACTGCATCATCAGTAATATTTAGGCCCAATGTGAGAGTAACAGTGACTGCATCATCAGTAATATTTAGGCCCAGTGTGAGAGTAACAGTGACTGCATCCTCAGTAATATTTAGGCCCAATGTGAGAGTAACAGTGACTGCATCATCAGTAATATTTAGGCCCAATGTGAGAGTAACAGTGACTGCATCATCAGTAATATTTAGGCCCAGTGTGAGAGTAACAGTAACTGCATCCTCAGTAATATTTAGGCCCAATGTGAGAGTAACAGTGACTGCATCATCAGTAATATTTAGGCCCAATGTGAGAGTAACAGTGACTGCATCATCAGTAATATTTAGGCCCAATGTGAGAGTAACAGTGACTGCATCATCAGTAATATTTAGGCCCAATGTGAGAGTAACAGTGACTGCATCATCAGTAATATTTAGGCCCAGTGTGAAAGTAACAGTGACTGCATCATCAGTAATATTTAGGCCCAATGTGAAAGTAACGGTGACTGCATCATCAGTAATATTTAGGCCCAGTGTGAAAGTAACAGTGACTGCATCATCAGTAATATTTAGGCCCAGTGTGAGAGTAACAGTGCATCATCATGAGCAATATTTTTGTAATATTTCGGTCTGTGCAGGAGTAACGGTGACTCTATCAATAGTATAGTTGAAAACCTGTGTGGGAGCTCTTTGAAAGTCGTACATCTTTTACATTAGTTGCATTATTCAAATAAAACTTTATTGAACTGTAATATAGTCTAAGGTTTATACCTGATATGGTAGGATTCCAGTCTGTCTTCCTAAACAGACATCATTGATAAGATGCCACATTCTCTTGAACACTTGTTTTGTTCTTATCAAGGCAGGGAATCTTAAGTTTGTGAGGCTGTGCACTTTATTTCCAGTCTTGCCACATTAACATTCTCTGAATCATGCATTGTACATATCTTTTACATAGTACATACTTGTTATTCACCCTACAGTGAACTAGTGACTACCTGTTTTGATCTCTTCTAAAACAAAACATATTTTTTATTGTACACAGTTATTTTTGTTAAGCAAGTACTTTGGCATATTTATTGTTAGTGGTGTCAAATATTTATAATCTATTCTCAGTTTTTGTCGCTTTTAAAATGGAAGCTTTTGACCTTTTTTTTGTTGATTTTGATGATTTTTTTAATGAATTTCTCATGCATGTATTTTGTTAACTAGTATTAACTGTTTGGACAAATTTTTTTTATATTTTAAAGAATTATTCCAGCTTTCCAAAAACCTGTAAAGGGCTCTCTCTCTCTTTACAGTGCATTCAATGGGAACCTTTAATCTGCCATGCATTACAAGTGAGGGAACTTTATATTGAGGATGGTGTATTAAAATGTGGAAATGAGTATTTAATGATGTGAGCTAAAATCATAATTGGTTCTCATCAGTCAAGAGCTCAAGTAGCAATGATACAATGGAAGTTTTAGTAATTGAATGGGATCCATGACCATATCTGTGCTATAAGGTGGACAGTGGTATATTGAGTGATTTTATTGTGAGTGATCAATTGAATTGGATCCATGACCATGATTATTACAAGAGAGACAGTGGTATATTGAATGTCTTTATAGTGAGTGGTCAATTGAATGGGATCCATAACTATACCTGTTATAAGAGGGACAGTGGTATATTAAGTGACCATATAATGAGAGATGACTGTAGGTCTTGCAAGCAGAATATTGTGGTTTATATTTTTAAATGACTCATAAGTTGGGGGTATTGTCATATAGTGTTTGTTCATCCATACATCCCTTTGTGTCTCCTTCAGCGAACTTTTGCATGTCAGGTCCATAACATTGTAATGAAGAGATTTGTATGAGACTTAGAACAAATATATATCATGATTAGATATTGTGTTATGTACATTAACTAGCCAGGCCTCAAGATGAAGATCATAGCAAGGCAAAATGTAACTGGCTTCTATCATATGGAGTATAACTTTTTAACCTCTGAAGATGTTTTAAACCAACTTTAACCAATTATATATTATGACTAGACAGGGTGTCACATACTATAGGCATGCTCCCTACTTTAAGGTAAAAGTCATGGCAGTAAACAATATAAATCAGTGATCTCTATATTTTGTATACCTGATATCTTGGTAATCATAACAATATGAACCACATTATCAGCTGCCCAGAAGTTTCTGAACAGTTTGAGCTTATAATACTATTAAGGTGATATTGTCCATATCGTAAATGCAGGTGCTATGCATAATTGATCACTAATTAATTTGCTAAATGTGGATATTTATTTAGCCATCCATGACATGTACATGTAAAAACAAGTGTAGTTATTTCCCTTATTTTGGTCTCAGTTGTCCACACATGGATTCGGTCCATGCTTCCCACTGCAGAGCAATGGAAAACAAGATGGATTCATTGCTGTTCTGATCTGACTTTAAATATGCTTTACAAGTTGATGTACATTATTGCCTTTCAAACATACTTTGAAGCCCACTAAAGGCTGAGACAAACAGAAGTAAATTAAATTTAATTCTGTGGTTATTGATAGTAATGTTGAGAACTGTTTGCTGATAAGAACTAGTCACTGATGGGAACTAGTCACTGATGAGAACTGGTCACTGATGAGAGCTGGTCACTAATGAGAACTGGTCACTGATTAGAGTTGGTCACTGATGAGAGCTGGTCACTGATTAGAGCTGGTCACACTGATGAGAACTGGTCACTGATTAGGGCTGGTCACTGATTAGAGCTGGTCACTGATGAGAATTGGTCACTGACGAGAATTGGTAAGATGCCAATGCTAATATATTTTCATGACTCAGTTCTACACTTTGTCATGCACTACTCAAGTTCCTTTCCTAGCTGAAAAGAGAAGGTCATTAATAGGGAAAAGGTCACAAGACTGGTATGTCAAATGCCATTTGTGTGCTCTTTTTCATATTTTTGTATTATGTTTTTGAAATATTTAACTTAATATGTTGTCACATTGTTTACTCATCTTTGTATGTGAACAATCATTTAAGATTTAACTGTTTAATTGACCAAATTAATCATTGCATATTTTTCTTTCCTTTTGATGAAATTTTACATGATGTTCATTATCAAACATTTGTGTTTTGGGTTATAGGTATATGCTATTTTGTAGGCAACTAAATAATCAAAAGCCAGTGTATGTACATAATTTTCACTTTTCATTGTTTTTAGTTCTTGTGTTATTTTGCTTGCAAAGGGTTTGGTACCATGTTTATCCATGTTAAATATGCATCATACTGCAAACAACTTAGACCCGTGCTTGCTGTGACATAATGTGTCAGCAGATCAAATTTGGTGTTGTGACAGATATTACAAGATACAAGGCACAGCAGTCACTATGTACGTCTGTCTGTCCCACTGGTCAGCTATTGTAAACATTTTGTTCAAGTAACTTTAATGAACATTTCCTGTTTTCATTAGTCGGCCATCATCAGTCTTTTCTCACAAATGTATTGGGGATGGACTATCCCTAGAGATTGAAGGCCAAGTAGGTCAAACTTAAGGTCACAGAAAATAATTGTTTAGGTCGGTAATCAGTTTTTAATATCTTTGAATTCATTTTGTGCAGGTGGTCAGTTTTTAAGTTTTGGATTCTGAAGTACTATCTAATACTTCCTGGATGAATTGTCATCAAAGTAAAGCTGTTTATCAAGGGATATAAATATTGGAGGTCAAAGGTCTAGGGCACAATTATCAGTTTTTTAGATTTCATTGGTGTTTAGGAAAGTTGTACCGGTTGTCTATGCATAGACATTCTACTTTTAATCATATTCACCAGAATACAATGCACATCTCTTGGGAATAATGGATCCAAGCATTATAGGTCAAGGTCTCAGGGGTTGATTAGTCAGTGTCTCGTCGCTTGGGAATGATGGATCCAAGCATCATATTTCAAACCCTCAGGGTTGTTTAGTCTGTGTCACTTGGGCTACAGTGAGATGAATATGCATACTGCTAGACCCTGATCTTGAGGCACATTATGTATTGGCAGATCTGGGTCAAGACTGTTCATAGTTGATTGTTATTTATACATTGTATGTATATGGCAGTCTGATTCAAATCAGGATCATCTTACCAACAAGAAGATGACGGCACTGATACAAGGTTCTGTTGACCCTTGTTTTGTTCACCAGTCAAATTACAGCTTTCATACTGCTGGAAGTGAAACAATGTTCAGAACATTGTTACTAATGATAACTCTAACACAAAATGCAAGGCTTTATCTGATATTCTACTAAAGTGGAGTGACCAAGTGGTCTAAAGCGCTCACTGTTATGGATCATTGACATCTCACCTCTGTCTGTGTGGGTTCAGGTATCAGGTTCAGCCACTGTGGGTATGTGAGAAAGCTTGCCAGTGGCTTCTCATGGGTCGGTGGTTCTTTCTGGGGTTTCCTGGGTTTTCCTCCACCATTTATACTGGCTGCATGTATAGCCTATCTTGTGCTGAAAAATGGTGTTAAATCCTACAACAACAACAATAAAATTGGACTGGTAATTTCAAAGTTCAGCAAAAAGTTACTTTTGTTGGTGCCTGTCACATCTCCATTCATATTCAAGATTTGAATTTTAATAAGATTTGTATATACTTTAGTTTGAATCTCAACTGTGCATAATTATATTCTGTGTTCTGATACAAACTTAACAAATAATATTGCTTTTTCTTCCATGTCACACCTTTGGGTTCCAAATAATATATATTTCAAATCATGACACTTTCAACCATTTGACATTTTTGTGAAGTAACGAGACAACCAATAACAAATAATTTTATCATTATGGTATGAATATAGATATATATTATGTTTTAGAAACTTTACTTATAATAGTTGTATGATTCATATTATTTTAGTAATGATTGCCCGCTTGCATTAAGAAATAGTGAGACTTGATTTAGATCCTTTGTTAAAGTTATTTTTCAAAGCCATTTGATACAATTACATCATTGTATGATGCGTGTGTGTGTGTGTGTTTGTGTGATTTAGATTTTTAATGTAGCTTTAACAATTTTTAAGTTATATCGCTATGGTGTCTGCAGTGTGACAGTTTACAGTGATGTTTAGCACTGGGGCATCATGCCATAGACATGTAGCATGATGTCCCACCCAATCACATTATCCTGACACAAAGCTGACCAGTCCTAACACTAACCTCATAATGCTGAGCGCCTAGCGAAGCAGCTGTTAGTACCATTTTTAAAAGTGTTTGGTATGACTTGGCCAGTGTTTGAACCCGTGACCTCCCACATCCGAAGTGGATGCTCTACCACTAGGCCACCGGAGTGGTCCTTGTATGATGCACAGCTGGGATACCACGTTCTGCACAATGCCAGTACATTGCTGGTACCATGAAATTTCCATAAGTGGTACACTGTTATGACCACTCTATGGCCATGATACACAAGTTTGATAAGTATTAAAGTGACTTTACAGGGACCAAGGCCTTCAGCTACAAATGAGGCCAGGTTACATATGAGAAGCTTTACAGTATTTATCTTTCACAATAGAGATATAATTCTTATTGGGACTCTCTCTCATACAACTGTACTGAATATTTCAAGTAATATTTGTTAATTTAGACTGGAAAATCAGAAATTTAGAGTAATATCTATTACTCCAGATTGGAAAATTTTACTCCGAGTTTATAAACGTAGCCTTTTCATTGGTCTGAATATTTGTGAGTGAGATCTTGAGTAAAGTTTTGTGATTTATTGACTTGGAGCTGTTCTATAGAAAGGGTAGCCATTGCTCTGCTATTACCTACTGTAAATATATGCCATTGTTTATTGTTGATCTGGGGTAAGGCTACATATATTTATTTGTTTATATTTTTATTGCAAGCTATATGTATCAGTCTGTCTATGATAGAAACAATGTTGACAGTTGTTTCAGTGACTTCTGAATAATTTGCTGCCATCTGTAATACCACAGATTTATCATGGACCTGTAGATTTACCGTTATACAGTAAATTTACAATGGTTGTACATCCATACCTGTCAATCTTACAGATAGTTGGGCATTTAGGAACTAAGAAAGTTTGTTTTACGGTCTCAAGAGGGTGGGGGGGGGGAGGGGTCTGTGTGCGTGAACCACTTAAGCAATGGAGAGTTGAATGCTGAAAATACCTGTAAAATATGGAAACTCAAATTTGAATAAAAGATAATAAAAAATGTTTTCTTTGAAGTATTTGATACACTTCCAAACAACAAAAAGATAAGCATTGTCATACATCATAACCACACGCATATTAAATATAACAATTGTCATACATCATAACCACACACATATTAAATATAACAAAAATACACATTTCTGTCTTTAAAATCAAACTTGTCTTTACTGACCTTGCTGCTCATAGTAGTTATTAGGTGGGTTTTGTAGATGATATAGATGTCATTTGTGCTCATCTTTGCATTCATTGGAGATTGGATCATATGGTAGTTCAAACTTCCCCAAAGAACTTGTTGTGTATTTTTTCTCATCCTTGAAAATAATTTTTCTGAATATGTCATGATGCTGGATGGTGTTACTGTGTCAAGAGATGTCCTATTTTTCCAATTGACTAATGTTGATATGGTGTTTGCAGTATATACAAAGTATGTATTGTCCCCCCAACACACACACTGGCACTTGGTGCTATGCTTCAAAAACGCAAACAGAAATTCTGAAATTTAGTTTTGCTGGGCTCTGCTCATTTCACAGATAACTTATTGTTCCCAAATCACAGTTGTTTTTTGACATTTTACCTTCTGTAATAAGAAGTTTATCTTTGCAGCTGCCAAAATAATCATGCTATTGTATGTAAGGAATAAAGTCTGACTTCAAAGAAACATCATGAACAACTAACCAATAATCTTTAATAATTGTAGCATTATCATTCAAGGCAACAAAGTGTAGTAACTTTTGTTTTTTTAAGACCCATCTCTGATTTACCTAACGTTCAAACATATTGGATTGTTTCATTTGTGTACTGTACCTATGCAAATTAGCTTAATGACTGATTGTCATTCATTTGTCATCTGTGGAATGGTGGTTGTAATTTCTGACTGAATTTATCTTTTAATCACCTTGATGACAACTAATTGTATAAATGATTACCGGTAGTACTGATAGTTTTCTATGAGCATTAAATGTGAAGCAATAAAAATGACTGTTTAATGTTTAAAAGGCAACAGACATATATTCTGGTGTCAAAAGAGGTCTCTTTTTTTTCCTTCTCACAGTTTAACTGGAAATCATGTTTTTATAAATATGACCATGAAGGGTAGCAGATTTGGGCGTCAGAAATTGTGTTTTTCTCGTGTCTCATGATTGCTTAGGTGTAAGGATGTAGATTAGCACTCAGAAACAAGGTAGTGCAGTCTACAAGTGTTTATTCACTTCCTGTTACAGATTGTAGCTTTAAAACAATGAGTTAAAATTTTTGAAGGATTTATTTTTTTTGTTAAATCATAAATATTCAACTCATATATTGTAGGCCAGGGAGAACCAAATACTAATGCAGGAGTCTGCCATGAAATTTCACACAGATGTAACTTGACAAGAATTTTTTGTCAATTTAGCTTTCATTGGAATTGTAGAATATTAGTGAGAGTCTAGGGCACTTACAGAATATGTATTGGTGTACATGCATCATGCTTGCATAGCCAGAAGGAATTACGTAGATCTGGCATGAATCATGCATGTATACCGTAATAAGTAACATTTTTATCCAGTGGAGTAGGGCATACTATTATTCTGTTTAAAAAAAAGTTAAATTGACTGGTCATTTATGTCTGGCTGTATAGTCAAATCAGCTAAATTTAAGGCAGTGGAAATCTGTCCCAGACAGTAGGTTTTATCTGATGCTCTTAACATAACAGTTTACATTGGATTAACAAGGTTAATCTGAATTGTCATACAGAAATGAGAACAATCAATGAGAATCAATAGGTTTTTTTTTCATCTGTATGTCATCCATCCATTGTCATTTCATTAGTCTTATTCATTATCGTGCTTCTTCTAAACTATATGAAGGATTGCCGTGAAACATAATCTACTTATTTGTCCCAAGGTCTTGTTGGTTCTGAATGAAAATGCACCATTTGGACTTTCAGTATGGGCTGGCACAGTGGCCATCTTGAAAATCTTGGTATTGCAACTCCTCCTCAGCAGATAGTCTGATCAGCATGGGGTTTTCACCAAGAAGCTTCTTATGATGTCTAGTTGATCTTAAAAGAAAATAATGCCAGGATGACCACCATGGCAGTCATCTTTAAAATCTTGTTTTCCCTTAACTAGAAAGAATGATTGTAATAATAATAATATGGACATAGTACAGGGCCTAGTCTTTAGAAGCTTTAAAAATGCTTTACAATAATAGATAAAACATATACAATGACAAGATTTTAAAAACAAACACCATGAAGCTGCAAAACAGAAACAAGCTGACAATTAATAAATACAACATTATTAAGTCTTTAAGTCTGTTCTTGTAGTTGAAATAGGTGAGATTTAAGAGCACTCTTGAATGAGATCAGTATCTTTGTGTCTAAGATCTACAGTCAATTCATTCCACATAACTGGGCCCTGGTACACAAAAGAATGTCCATATGATTTTCTTTCAGCAGTGGGAACAATGACAATATTTGTGTCAGAAGAGGAGCACAAGTTTCTAGGTAGGTTATTCACATGGGCAAGGTCAGATGGGTATATTGGACAGATCCACTAAACGAAATGTAGCATAGTGAACCGATTTTGTGTTTGATTCTGGGTCGAATGTGTAGCCAGTGAAGGTTATAGAGCAGGGGTGAGGTGTGCTCATTTCTTTATACTCTAAGGATGTTCAGAGCAGCCATGTTTTTAACATTTGAAGTTTCAGAGTAGATACAGAGATGAACCAGACAGAAGTGAATTACAGTAGTTCATTCATGATGGTACTGAGGAACACAAAATGTTTTAGTAACATCAGCCAAAAGAAAATTGCGAACGGAACTGATGAATCTCAGCTCCAGATATGCAGCCTTGCATGTGTTCATTACATGTTTGTGTAATGAGAATGTACTGCCGAGAGTGACACCTAGATTTCATACTGACTGTGTGAATTTAATGTTAGTTATTGCTGATCCTTATTGTCTGAGTTAAAGGATATGAATGAGAGAGTCTTGATATGGTGATCATTATGGCTTCAGTTTTATCATCATTCATCTGCAGCTTGTTACATGTCATCCATGACTTCACATTGGAAATGCACTCTCTGCACCTTGGATGGTAGCCTCAACTTCAGTTGGGCAGTTAGATTTGTATACTTGAGTGTCTGAGTGTATAGGATGAAGAGAATGGAGCCAAGAACAGAGCCTAGTGGAACCCCAAATCATAGGTCAACTGGGCTGGAATGTTTGTCATTTACAGACACAATTTGTGTAGACACGAGGGTTTCACTAAAAGACTGCTTATGATGTCTTGCTGGTATTAAGTGAAAACGTTGTACCTCAGACATCCAATAATGATTTTTATAATGTCAAGCTGGTCAGAATGAAAATGGTGTTAATCCTTATGGCCATGATGCCATATTGAAAATGCTGTTTTTGCTGCATCTCCAGAATTTATTAGTCATGGCAACATGGTGTTTTCACTGAAAGACTTCTTTTGATATGTAGTTGGTCATAAACAAAAATGGTTTCCTTTGGTTTGATGTTTTATGGCACTACAAGTAAAGGAGGTTATTCAGTGCAGAGACAATAGTAGTAAATTGCCATGCTCAGTGAAATGCCATGGTAGCCAAACAGGGCTGATTCAATGGTTGGATTTTAACCCCTTTCGGTATCAAGTCCAGTATGCTAAAAATGAGCCATTGTAGCTCCAGTTTCCATTAGTTGCCTCATATCATGCAGTAGAGCATATTAAATCTATTCTACATCCATGATCCCACAGAGGTGATGCAAATCAAACCTTCAGTACAGTTGCCATGGTAGCCCTTTTGAAAATCTTGTTACAGCAACAGTACTTCTGAACAGATGGTCCTGTAGACATAGGGTTTTCCCTGAAAGACTTCTCATGATGGTCTTTCATAAAAATGGTGATGGTCAGTGGTGACGATCATGAAATCTTGCTCCCTTGAGGGGATGGTTATATCAGCATGGAGTTTTCACCTAAACAGTTATGGAATATGTAGTTGGTCCTTAATGAAAATGATGCCAGAGTGACCGCCACAATTTTAAAACAAATTGAAATTACTATTTCTCCTACATGGATGGCTGTACCAATATTTAGACATATTTTTTTTTTTTTTTGTTTCATTATAAAGTTTATCCTATATTAAAAAGAGGCTGATCTAACTTCAAAAATGACTGCCTTCATAGCCATCTTGAAATTTTTTTACATTAATACTCTTAAACTTATTGTCTTAGCAACATGAAGTTTTTGCTTAAACACTTTTAGCAATATGTGCCTCTGTCTGAATGAAAATAGTGTACATCTGGCTTCCAATATGGCAACATAGTGGCCATCTTGAAAAACTTGTCACTGCTCCTCTTGCATGAATGAATGATGCCACTGACATGGCGTTTTCACTGAAGCACTTCTTGTAATATTTAATTGCTTCTGGATGAAAATGGTGTAGATCCAACTAATATTTCCACACATTCGTGATGCTCTTTTGAAAACAAGACCTGATTGACATTGTTGTGAAGCCAAAAATTATTGTTTGCATTTGTATTTGATTGAGCTCAGGAATACAGTGACATACACTATAGACTTTTTACCAGACTTTATATTTAGTTGTAATCCAGTGAACTAGTTGATAGTCAGCACTCTGACATTGATTTATGATCAAAGGTCTTAGCTGAAGTTTTTAGCTATACTAGCTTATGAGATCTTGACAGAATTTTAGCTATACTAGCTTATGAGGTCTTGACAGATGTTTAGCTATACTAGCTTATGAGGTCTTGACAGATTTTTAGCTGTACTGGCTTGTGAGCATGATAACATATATGATATCAGTATTTAGCAGTTAAATAGAAGACATGACAAGGAAAAGACTTATGATGGGTTCCCTGGAACTCCTTTCGGCCAGTAGAGCATCAGTCTGTTCAAGGTCCTCTTGTTAAAATTTATTAGGGATACTATGATACTTCTTCTGTCTTTCCATCCTTCCCCATTTTCCATGTATTGATCACTACATCTTAATCACTGTATGGAGATTCACAGAAATTTGTTGTTTTGTTGTCCTGGTAGTAACCATTTTTATGGGGGTGGGGTGTCAACCTTGGGTCCCTGGGAGGGGATCAGTTGTCAGATGGACTTTTTCTCGCCCATCTTCATATATGCACTGACTGGAGTATCATCTTGGAATCCTCAAGTAAATATTTATACAGGTTGATACGTTTTGTCCAATAGCACTCTTGTTAAACTCAGCTGGTTGTTTGTAGGTTTGTATTTTTCTGCTAATCACTGCAATTAAGCAACTATGTGCCTTGTGTAATGTCATTTACCATTCAAAACCCCAATATGCAATCCTTAACAATTCATACATGTATTAATAGTAAATTTAACATTCTTCAGGCATTTATCACTCCTGAATCAAACTTCATCAGTTTCAATAAATAACAATAGTGTTTATCAATTTCCAAAGACTTATGTTTGACAGCTGTTAAATTAAAATACCGTCTATGGGACAGTAGGCATGTATTTGAATTATCTCCTTTAAATGTTAATACAGATATAATCACAATCAACAAAACATACAGTTCCAAGAAGAAAAACAATGTCTTATGATAAATGAACATATAGAAATGTAAAATTGATACCTGTTTTGTACTCTAAAGCTTGTATGGAATATCTTGATCGACTGTAGTGAATAAAGCAGATACTGATTTTAGTATCATGATCCTTTGAAGTTGTCTGTAATTCTTCAGTCTTTTCCAAACAGACAGAATATGTATTGATGCTCGAGATAGCCATATTAATGTTTTTATTCTCCTTTTCTTTGTTTTTTTTTTCTTTTTCAAAAGAACTTTGTTAAACCATACTTTTATCCAAATAAACTAGAAAGTATATATTACTTTCAGATATTTACATCTTTGCCTAGCTACTAAATTAAGACTGGTTATAGCTTCTTCAAAACATCAAAATTTATTACAATATAGTTTATTTAAAGCGACAATTTTAAAATAAATGGCAGATAAAGAATATGATGCGTATTCATACCACGATACAAAAAGTCCAGTTATTTACCAATATCAGTCAGTTGTTAGAACAAATTAAACAATATAAAAAGATCACAGTACAGTCAGTTTTAAAGAATGGTTGACTGGTCAATCCACTTTCACATCACACAAGCAAGATAGAAAAATCCCTTTAAAAGATTTATGTAGATGAAATTAATTCTCAGTGGCAATTGTTGACATGCAATCATATGGGAAAAAATATTGATGAATATAAATACGTCGTGACTTATAGATATTTTAATGCATGGGCCGAGAGAGTGAAGTCGAAAATAAGATGAGATATGGCAAATGCAGAGAAATCCTTATGGAGCGAAAACCAGAAAAGATAGTTTGATGAGAGGGTCAGTTGTCAGATGGACTTTTTCTCGCCCATCTTCATATATGCACTGACTGGAGTATCATCTTGGAATCCGCAAGTAAATATTTATACAGGTTGATATGTTTTATCCAATAGTACTCCTGTTAAACTCAGCTGGTTGTTTGTAGGCTTGTATTTTTCTGCTAATCGCTGCAATTAAGCAACTATGTGCCTTGTGTAATGTCACTTTACATTAAAAACCCCAATATGCAATCCTTAAGAATTCATACATATATTAATAGTATATTTAAAATTCTTCAAGCTTTTATCACCCCTGAATCAAACTTCATCAATTTCAATAAGTAAATGCAGGAAAGAGCTACAGAGTTAATTAGTTACGGAAGAAAAATATTGACTATTCAGTTTGACAAAAAAAAAAAAAGAGACTATGATAGAAAGGTTTAATAGAATTCGAAAACTTGAATGTGGAAATACTTTGCAGAAAAAGAATCTGGGCAGTTGTTAAATGCATTGCCTAAAGTGTCGAAAGGATATGATAACATTTATCACAACTCAATAGATATGACTGCATTTGAAGTTGGGGACCCAAACAACGGGTCAAAAGTACTGAAAAACTTATTTGTGTACTTGACAACGGATACCATTGGATTGCCTAAAAATAATATAGGTCAGAAGGTTAAGATTTAAAACCATAAATCTATCTTTGGAAAAGGAACCTAATTAAACTTAAAGGGAGAGATTATTGATGGAATACTTTATCAGGAAGACTTGTCACTCTACAACAAACAAGATGACACGTGCAAAGTTGAAAAGATATTAAAGACTAACAAAAGAAAGAGATGTGTTAATCCAGTGGAAGGAATAGTTTGAGTCTTAAATAGAAAGTCGTCAATGAATGACAGTAGAGCTCAATTCAGTAATTCCAAAATCGAAAGAAAAATCTCAGAGTATTAAAAGAGAAAGCACCATAAAGGATATTCACTGTGGAATTTTGTATCGTGAAATGAACATGGTGTTGCTACAGACTTTCGTGTGACAATACAACTTTCATTATCACCTATTAATGAAATATTGGTAATTTCTGCTCAGACATTTGCAAACCGATAATAGCAGGTTAGAGAAAAATCGTTGTAAATATTGATGAAGAAAACTGGTTTAGTGATTAGCTAGATTATTTTCTTTAACAAGAGTGAACTGGCTCAATGACTTTAGCTGGCAATAAAGACGTCAGATTCATGTGCGAAAATACAGGTAGCAAAAATACGAGTATTATCGGATGTTACAAATGCAGAAAGGAAACGTACAGTCGATCATATGGAAACAAAATACAGGGTTGAAGGTTCAGCATTGTGCTAATTAGATGAAATCTAACAGGTATCGTAAATGCAGGAAATAGAAAGGCGATAGAAAACAATCAGTAAAGTTGGGTTTTTTTTTTTTTTTTTTTTTTTTGTTTTTTTTTTTGCTTGACTGGAAAAACTAAGAAGAGAAGCAATGTACAATAAAAAGAAAAGTAAATTTCATATTTACATTGTATTGAACAAGTAATATTACAATGGATAGTTCTAATAATTGCTTAAAAAATAACCAAACGGTAAAGAGAGAATTACAACCCTTTTAATCCGCGTTTCATCAAGATGGAAAATTAATAGAATGAACAGACAAAATTGAAATAAATTTATCACCAGATGTCCTCAAGGCTTGTTGTGTTATACAGCTTTAAGAGAATACAGAATTTGGTGGGAAAATTAACGAGAATTTGTATTTATTTTTCGAAACTGTTGAACCATTCATGAAGAAGAAAATGAATAGGAAAGGTATAAGTTTTGTTTAAGCTGGATGTAGCGATTAAAGATGTAATGAAACCTGAGGACCCATTTTGCAGCAATTGGTATCAATTCACAAAATTGTTAAACATCATAAACATAAATGAAATGCAAAAGATAATTAATAGGCTTGTTGAAAGTTGCAAACAGATTTGGCCAGGAAATAGTTCAAGATAAAAATGCATTTTTTTTTATTTTTTTTTTGGTAGAGTAGAATATTTAACATTACATGTGGATAGATATAAGTCAGTGAGACATGTGGATAGATATAAGTCAGTGAGACATGTGGATAGATATAAGTCAGTGAGACATGTGGATAGATATAAGTCAGTGAGAGATACACATAATGACTCCAACAGGTGACAAGCAAAATGTTTGCATTAACGTTTAAAATAGAGACAAGAGATATTTCTTCTCTACAGTTGACATTATGATGAATCCATTTAAAGATCACCAATACCGACCCACATAATGTAACCTTGACCGATATAAACATTGGTTTCATAGACGCCCTATTAATATTGATATCAATGAATTGCTAATTGTATTAATGACTTGCTAATTATATTTAATGGCGACAAACAGAATGAACACTGACTATAAAATAACTTGTCAGGATTGGCGTCATCTCAAATAAAGAAATGGCAAGTTAAAAGAACTTCTCTTAGAAGTGCTAAATTCATTTTAACACTGAATTAAAATTGCACAAATATCCAATATTATGCAGTGAAGTAGAAAATTTAATAGAGATAAATGGCTGAAGAGGGTTCTTTTGCGAAATTCAAAAACTACTATCATCAGCTAAATGTTCCGTCCATTCTATTTTGTGATTTTGAAAGTATCAATTCTCAACTGCAAGCAAGATTCATTAACAATAAAATGGGCCAAATATATGCCGTAAAAATGTTGTCTTCACATTAAATAAATAGATAAAAACAATGAAGAATTATTACACAGAAAAAGACTGCATTAAAAAGTTCTAATAAAAAACAGATAAGAAATAAAACAGACGCTCCTAAAAAGATATTCACTGAAGATAATATGCAATTTAATTCGACCAGCAGCTTCTACATCCATCCTACTGGAAACAGTTGTAATGCTAACCGCTACTCAATTCATAATTTTGTACGTCACTTTGTATTTCTAACACCTCTAAAATGTTCCATCTCCTTCACTAAATCACTTTGTTTCGATGATCTTTAGCCACCTGAAATTAACACAGACATTGAAATAATGTACCAGAATCTTCTGCAGACAAATTGAGGTTTACTTTAAAATAAGATTTAAAATTAGTCAACTCTGTGTCTGCGGCAGACTCATCATAATATGATTAATGGAATTATTGCAATGGCTCTATCGTAGGTGCTGAACCTGTTCCTCGAGTCACATGATCATGTTGTAATCAAGGTAACGAGACTAGGTCAACAAACTTGTCACAGCTGTAATTAATAAAGAACACAGTATTAACTATATATACTCTACCATTCCATCCATTAAGAATTTTTACAGGAATAGCAGCAGAGAGGGTGGACCCTACAACTTTTTAAAGACCTTATTTTTGAAATTAAAGGGTTCCTACGAAGGCTGAAAAAAAAAGTTTTTGTCTTAATAATGAAAATTTCTCCAATTGACCAGATTTTTTCTGATTTTTTCACAATCTGGTCACATACGTTTGTCGTCCACCCTCTCTGCTGCTATGGTTTTTATCCAAAAATTGTATCAAGTCCGTTACGATATCTTGACCTAGGATCATGTAAATTTATTGTTACAAAACCAAAGGGAGCAACTTGTGCTTTTGAAAAGAAATTTTTAAATTTGTTCATGTCCATGTCGCCTGAACACCAAGTATAATAAATATTCTGCAGCGTATGATTATCTACGCCATTAAACACAACCAAAATATTGCAGTTGTCTCTGATTACTTTTGGAATTTGTGTATATCTCTGTGTAACATAAATCACGTCTGTATTTTTATGTCTATCTCGTGAAAATATTCTAGCTGGATTTGATTGTTTGTCCAGCATAACATCATCATACACTACTAAATTATTAATGAATCCATGAGGGCCAGTGGCCCTGAGATCATCTACGGATGGCGCTTCATCAATATCAGTAATAAAGTCTATGACATTGTCCTCATGTAACGATTTTGCGTTTTCATTAAAATCTTTAAGTACTTCGTAACATCGCTGATCATCTACAGATGGCGCTACTAAATATAATTTATCCCACTTCAGCCATCACATTATTAGATTAAGCAATAATTGCGTCTTCCCACTTCCGGACGGACCTATTATAATCATTCTGATAGAATTCGGAAGCGCTGGATGGTGTTTTACTGGTTCTTGTTTTTGTGTCGCAGAAAAGTCAATTATATCCATATAATAAATAATATGAGTCTATATTGTGTTCGATGCAGAGCACCTACCGATACTACTGAATTAACAACAATAACAACAAGAAATAAAAGACGTGCACTTACAGGCAAGTGTGTGAAATGTGGTACCAAGAAATATAAGTTTATTCCAACAAAGACAGGTGGGGGTGATATTGCTGCTTCGTTAGGAAAATTACCAGGAACTCCATGGGCTAAATACCCCGGTGAGAAACATTTACCCGGATATAATTGTTGTGGTCCAGGAACTCGTCTCGATATCAGACTCGATAACCAAGATCAACCAAAACCAGGAGAGTATCCAGTAAATAAGATTGATCAAGCGTGTCACGTTCACGATGTCGCGTATAAAAGTAAGGATTTGCAACACCGACATCTTGCGGATGTGAAATTGATTCACGCGTTAAATTCTATACCTAATAAATCACTCAGAGAAACATTAGCTAGTTTTCTAGTAAAAACTGCTATGAAAGGTAAACTGGTGCTAGGGGCTGGCAATTAATTATATAACTATCATAATGGAATCTGTTTATTATTCCTCGAGAGGATTCTGGAGAGGTAAGGCAGCGATTAGTAAACTCGCCGAAGCAGCAAAAGTTTCACGTAATGTCGCTGCATCATGGTTAGCACGACAGGCAATATGGCAAATCTTCCTAAGTCCACCTAAAAGAATTCATTACGCGCATTTTGATGCTAGTGTCCCTAATGAAGTTCATCAAGCGGATATACTGTTTTTACCACACGATACCATTAAAACACGTGGACGAAAATCACGCACATACAAATACGCGTTAACTGTTGTTGACGTTGCTAGTAGATATAAAGAAGCGGAGCCATTATCAACGAAAACAACATCCGAAGTTGCATCTGCGTTCGAACGAATTTATCATCGAGGTGGTCTACGATGGCCAAAACTACTACAGGTTGATCCTGGCAAAGAATTTCTTGGAGTAGTATCATCGTTGATGAACAAGCACAACGTTAAAATCAGACGAGGACATACTGAAATTCATCGAGATCAGGCAATCGTTGAACGATTTAATAGAACACTTGCCGAGCGGTTATTCGGATATCAATATGCAAAGGAAATATCTACTGACCTCAAAGATAGATCTCGTGAATGGGTTGCAAGATTACCGAGTGTGATAGCTGCGTTGAATCATGAAATTACTCGTGCAACTTCCATGAAACCTTCTAATGCGATCAAAAATATATATATATATACCCCGTAACTATAACGGACAACAACCTCAACCAGTATTAGGTAATG
>JAECUM010012444.1:0-90795 GCA_016617855.1 Megalonaias nervosa | reverse complement strand
GGTGGTATGATGAGAGTCTATATGAGTGGACAATCTGGTGGTATGATGAGAATCTGTAGGAGTGGACAATCTGGTGGTAGGATGAGAGTCTGTATGAGTGGATAATGGTTGCATGATGCGAGTCTGTATGAGTGGACAATCTGGTGGTATGATGAGAATCTGTATGAGTGGACAATCTGGTGTATGATGAGAGTCTATATGAGTGGATAATCTGGTGGTAGGATGAGAGTCTGTATGAGTGGACAATGGTTGTATGATGCGAGTCTGTATGAGCAGAGAAAACATGTTGGTATGATGTGTGTCTGTATGAGTGGACAATGGTAGTATAATGTGAGTCTGTACGAGTGGACAATTGCGGTATGATGAGAGTCTGTATGAGTGGACAATCTGGTGGTATGATGATAGTCTGAATGAGTGGACAATCCGGTGGTATGATGAGAGTCTGTATGAGTGGACAATCTGGTGGTATGATGAGAATCGGTATGAGTGGATAATTTGGTGGTATGATGAGAGTCTGTATGAGTGGACAATGGTTGTATGATGAGAGTCTGTATGAGTGGACAATCTGGTGGTATGATGAGAATCGGTATGAGTGGATAATTTGGTGGTATGATGAGAGTCTGTATGAGTGGACAATGGTTGTATGATGAGAGTCTGTATGAGTGGACAATCTGGTGGTATGATGAGAATCGGTATGAGTGGATAATTTGGTGGTATGATGAGAGTCTGTATGAGTGGACAATGGTTGTATGATGAGAGTCTGTATGAGTGGACAATCTGGTGGTAGGATGAGAGCCTGTATGTGTGGACAATCTGGTGATATGATGAGAGTCTATATGAGTGGACAATCTGGTGGTATGATGAGAATCTGTATGAGTGGACAATCTGGTGGTATGATGAGAGTCTGTATGAGTGGACAATCTGGTGGTAGGATGAGAGCCTGTATGAGTGGACAATCTGGTGGTATGATGAGAATCTGTATGAGTGGATAATTTGGTGGTATGATGAGAGTCTGTATGAGTGGATAATTTGGTGGTATTATGAGAATCTGTATGAGTGGACAATCTGGTGGAATGATGAGAGTCTGTATGAGTGGACAATCTGGTGGTAGGATGAAAGCCTGTATGAGTGGACAATCTGGTGGTAGGAAGAGAGTCTATATGAGTGGACAATCTGGTAGTATGATGAGAATCTGTATGAGTGGACAATCTGGTGGTATGATGAGAATCTGTATGAGTGGACAATCTGGTGGTATGATGAGAGTCTATATGAGTGGACAATGGTTGTGTGATGCGAGTCTGTATGAGTGGACAATCTAGTGGTATGATGAGAGCCTGTATGAGTGTACAATCTGGTGGTATGATGAGAATCTGTAGGAGTGGATAATCTGGTGGTAGGATGAGAGTCTGTATGAGTGGACAATGGTTGCATGATCGGAGTCTGTATGAGTAGAGAAAACATGTTGGTATGATGTGTGTCTGTATGAGTGGACAAGGGTAGTATAATGTGAGTCTGTACGAGTGGACAATCTGGTAGTATGATGAGAGTCTGTATGAGTGGACAATGGTAGCATGATGAGACTCTGTATGAGTGGACAATCTGGTGGTATGATGAGAGTCTGTATGAGTGGACAATGGTTGCATGATGCGAGTCTGTATTATGAGTAGAGAAAACATGTTGGTATGATGTGTGTCTGTATGAGTGGACAATGGTAGTATAATGTGAGTCTGTACGAGTGGACAATCATGGTATCATGAGAGTCTGCATGAGTGGACAATCTGGTGGTATGATATGAGTGTATGAGTAGACAATCTGGTGGTATGATGAGAGTCTATATGACTGGACAATCTGGTGGTATGATGAGAGTCTATATGAGTGGACAATCTGGTGGTATGATGAGAGTCTATATGAGTGGACAATCTGGTAGTATGATGAGAGTCTATATGAGTGGACAATCTGGTGGTATGATGAGAATCTGTATGAGTGGACAGTCTGGTGGTATGATGAGAGTCTATATGAGTGGACAATCTGGTGGTATGATGAGAGTCTGTATGAGTGGACAATGGTAGTATGATGAGACTGTATGAGTGGACAATCTGGTGGTATGATGAGAGTCTGTATGAGTGGACAATGGTAGTATGATGAGACTGTATGAGTGGACAATCTGGTGGTATGATGAGAGTCTGTATGAGTGGACAATCTGGTGGTATGATGAGAGTCTGTATGAGTGGATAATCTGGTGATATGATGAGAGTCTGTATGAGTGGACAATCTGTTCGTATGATGAGAACCTGTATGAGTGGACAATCTGGATAATTTGCACTCTACTGCAGTATAACACAACACTGATAGAACAAGCCTTGGTATAATGTGGCCTCACATTTTAATGCATGGCACTTTATGGCTCCAATATTGACTTGATAAAGAGGTAATAATGTTTATAGTTAATGGCATTTAGCATTTTGCATTGTGGCTCCTATAATGTCTTTATAAAGGGGGATCAATTATTATTATTTTCAATAACCACCTTTATTTGTTCATTAAATCATTCCAACCCTTTTTAGTTACCAAAGTTTAACTGTACTTGTGTGTAATAAAACAGTACTTTTATAATCATTATTTCTGAATAGCACCTAGCAGTGCTTTTCAAAAGAGATGTCTTTGTGTTTTTTGTTCACATAGAACCAGTCACATCAAAAGGGAACATATGAAATTTTTATCTTTTAAAATATTATGTCCCTGCCCATATGAATCTTTACTTATACTCAATTTAGCATACAAAAGTTTATACCAATACATGGATTAAGTAACCAAGAAAAATAAACAAGATATACATATTTTCTTTACCTCGCACAAAGAGTCTTGGTTTAGCAGAAGAAACTGGTTTACTAGGGTCAGTGTTGTAAGCCTGGCAGTAGATAGTCTCATTGTGGTCCGTGTTACTAAAAGTAATGGTCAGACTGGCTCCACTGCCTCTCCTTTGAGATCCTATGTACCAGTCTATGGTGGGGTCAGGTCTACTGGATCCTGTAACACAGGTCAAGGTTACTGGTTCTGCTGAGGTCACAGTCAGTATTTCTGTGATGTTCTGGTTATTCTGTTGTAAGACTACTCCTGTAACTCTCACTGAAAAAGGTACATCAAATACACGTATGTAACTACAATAAGAATCCCACAATAAAAGCACCACTGAAAATCTTTAACAAAAATCATAACAAACTGTAGACTACAACAATGTAGCCCCTGTTGAAAAAGTGGTCATTATGTCTTGCTTACCACTAAGATCAGATTAACAATTAAAAGGCACTAGTGGGAAAGAACATTATAGCCAAATTCAATATTCCAAAATATCTGGGTTTGTTGGATGCTGTAAACATTTCTTCAAAACCTGTGCGTATGTTATGAAAACAGTTACTTTAAGGTTTTTTAATTCTTGTTAATCTTCACTTGGATCTGAAATATCATCATTACCATTTGAACAACAAGAGGCCCAAGTGAGCCGAATATCAATCACCTGTCTGACATCTGTCTAACAGCCAAGTGCAAAAACAGTTGGAATGTAACTGAAAACAAAACCTAGTCAAAGTTCACTAGTCACAAGTCACTGTGTTCATAAGCTTAATGCAAGCAATAAACTTTGACCTGACTCATGCTAACTAATTCAGCTTTTCATAACTCTGTACCATTTGCATTTAGAACCAATTAGATACTGAAGGAAGTATGTCAATGATGCTATTAATAAGAGAAGAGCATGGAGAAGAAATGGATGTTTGTTTAGCACAACTTTTACTTAAGATAAACTAGATACCATAAAAAATATTTAAGTGAAAACCCCAAGTTGATATGACCATCAGTTTCTGAAGAAGTAACTATAAAAAGATTTTCAAGAAGGCTACTGTTACATGTAGGCTCATACAAAAGTAACAAAAGAAAAGAGTGAAGTCAACAAGCTATGTAAATTTAACGAAATAATTTATTTCCCTAGAAAACAAGGTAAAAATATGAAATAGGACTTACAGTTTGTGAATCTAATCCAAAAATTAATCCTAGAATTCAAAAATATAAGTCCTATCACTAAATGTTCTAACTGAATCCAAGTTTGAATCTTGATGAAGTTCCAATATGGAAGGCGATGACGTCCTCTATAACCAGTTTGTGTTGATGTGCCAACAGTTCCTTGTTGATTCACCAAGAATATAATTCTGGCTTTTAAATTCTGAATAATTTAGTGAATGTCTTTGTCCAAGAATTTCGTTGAAGAAGAGTATTTTCCAGGGTGAATAAATTATTTTAAATACGAAAATCAACTCAAATGGCAACAACAAGAAAAATACTTTGAGCCCGAAGGTATATATATACAACTGATCAAATCCACTAGAAAATGTCTGTTTTAACCCACGATTTTAGATCACATGATGACTCACGTGGTCACTAAACTTGAACAGCACAGTAATAAAATGCCGATTTGCACGTAGGCTAGAATAGCCCTATTTAAGAACCAAATTCCCACACTGGTAATAAATTTAAAAATAAAACTGTTTACAACAGACTAACACGTGGGTTGAACATGACCTTGGTAGTGACCAATCATTTTCACTCAATGTTTACAAATTCAGAACCAAGGTAAAGAACTAGGTCAGCTAAAAATAAAATGTAGCAATCCAACTATGTTGTTATCAGGTCAAAACAGAAAACTGAACCTTCCAAAAAAAAATCAAATCCAGTGAATAAAGTTATCATTACAATAACGTAATGAAATAAAAATAAAATAAGTAAGAATTTAAAACTAACACACAAGCAATTAAATTACATATACGTAACAGCCACCATGGTAGCCAGTGTTGGAGATTTTATCAGCAAAATTTTATTTAATACCAATAACGTATCATAAGAAGCCTATTAATGAAAATCAATTTCACAAGGTCTGTTTAAGTGAAGCAATGATAAGTTTTTCAAGATGACCACAATGGCAGCCATATTGGATGTCATAGCATCATATTCATTTAGGATCAACTAGACTTTAAAATAAGCCTTCAAGGTAATCCTTACAGTAGACTAGTAGGATTAGCAACAACAAACTTGTTTAAACAGATGGACATCAGATGATGGACAATGGAATTTTTAAAGTTTTTTTTTTTTTTTCTCATGGAACTTCGGTATAATTTGTACCAGCTTAAAAGCACTTTCTTCCAGGATGCTTTCTTTCACATTTGGAAGAAGAACTAAATATTGTTAAAAGTCGGTTAAAGGTTTTTCCATTTATACTAATAATGTTGCCATCTGATGACAGGATTAGCAACATTTGTACAAATTTAAAACCTATCATGCAAAGAAAATTTCCATCAAATTTATGTCAATTTGTGTTGAGTTATTTAAATGTTGTTTAAAGGATTTTTTAAATTTTTTTTTGCAGCAGCATGCCAAACCAAATTTGATTCAAATAATATAGTAACATAGAATTTTCACAACCACCCACCCCCACCAAATATACAAAACCAGAGTCACTCAACGTATGTGAAAAATACTTACACTCCATTGACTGAAAACAATTTCCTGAAATCCAAGATATGACCTTTTCTTCAGCATTAACTACCAAGTGTTGAAACAATCTATTATATTTCTTCTGCAATAACAATATTTTCAAATTAGCTTCTTTGGTGAACATGTATGATGAGAGACTGGAACCATTTTCATTTAGGACCAAGAAGACATAAGACAACATAAGAAATCTTCTGGTGGAAACCGCATGCTGATATGACTCTCTGTTTGGAGGAATAATATTTTGTGATGCCTTCCATGGTGTCCATATAGGATATTAGATTGACACTACTTCCATCCATCTTGGACTAACTAGACATCATGAGAGATCTATCAGTGAAAACCCTATGCTGATAAGACCATTCTTTCAGAAGTAGGGATAAACAATTTTCAAGCTGGCCACTGTGGTGGCCACATAAGCTATCAAATCAGCATGTCTTCCAGTGAAATCCACATGTCAATATGACTTTTCATTCACGAAATTTAATAACAAGACTTTCAACACAACTGCTGTGGTGTCCATATTAGACATCAGGTCATCACAATTTTCACTTAGAACCAATCAGACATTACATGGATGTGTGAGTGACATCATTTTCACTCAGAACCAATCAGACATTAAATGGATGTGTGAGTGGCACCATTTTCATTAGGACCAACTAATGTGTGTGTGTAGCAATTAGAAGGTGTAGCAATAACAAAATTGTACTAAAAGACTGAGGGACAACAGATGATGGACAATAGACCATACAATAGGCTCTCCTGGTTGATGACCAATACAGCTAAAAATATTGGAACTCTAAACAAAATATCTTAGGATCTTTATAACAGCCATTACCTAGCTTTACTTTTCTCATATCATTTAATGGAACAGAAATAAAGTCTGCAGTATCTGATACTGTACAACATATAACGTAATCTTTCCATTATTGTACACTTAAAATCTGAATCCAATTAAATTCCCCAAATGCCACCACATGCAAATGTCCTGAAACATTTATTAGACTCCAAAATCCTGCACTGAACTCATTCAAATTCAAAAGCTACCTATGCAAAGCAATGGGTTTTGTATTACTGATATTAAAATATGAGTTTTATTACATTTAAAAATATTATGCCCCTGCCCAAAAGAATCTTTACTTATACTCAATTTACCGTACAAAAGTTTATACCAATACATGAATTAAGTAACCAAGACAAATAAACAAGATATACATATTTTCTTTACCTCGCACAAAGAGTCTTGGTTTAGCAGAAGAAACTGGTTTACTAGATTCAGTGTTGTAAGCCTGGCAGTAGATAGTCTCATTGTGGTCCGTGTTACTAAAGGTAATGGTCAGACTGGCTCCGCTGCCTCTCCTTTGAGATCCTATGTACCAGTCTATGGTGGGGTCAGGTCTACTGGATCCTGTAACACAGGTCAAGGTTACTGGTTCTGCTGAGGTCACAGTCAGTATTTCTGTGATGTTTTGGTTATTCTGTTGTAAGACTGCTTCTGTAACTCTCACTGAAAAAGGTACATCAAATACACAACTGTAACTACAATAAGAAGCTTACTTTGTTTGGGTAGTGATTTGACCATCAACCTGACATTGTTAGTCATCAATCTTATTGCATCAAAACAAGTGCCCAACATTTGCACCATCCAAACAGCCACATGTAACAAAGCAGCTGTCAAAGTAATCTTGGACCAATGATCAGCATTTCATATGCTATGAAAGACCACTTCTTCTACCAAAAAGTCATGGTCTCTCAAGACAGGTGGTCTCTCATATCGGTGGTCTTTCAAGACAGGTTTTACTCTATTTTGAAGACCCTACTATATGGCAGCTACGATGCTTTGTCTCATTTGGATGACTTCTGTCCAATGTTTATTATTTCTATCAAATATTAAGTTGTTTCAAAAGTCTACTTTTGTCATTGTGATGGCAGCCATATCTGATGGCAGATCAATCTCATTGTAAAACAGAGACCCACCAAATTTATATATCACAAGTAAAATAAATGTCAAAACTGTGATTTTCAAGCAAAATGTTAAGGACATTCCTAGCCTTATCATGTCCTTAGTAAGGCTGTCATGATTAAATGCCTTCATTCCTAAGTAAGGATGTCATGATTAAATGCCTTCACGACCTTAGTAAGGCTGTCATGATTAAAATGCCTTCATGTCCTAAGTAAGGCTGTCAAGATTAAATGCCTTCATGTCCTATGTAAGGCTGTTATGATTAAATCCCTTCATGTCCTATGTAAGGCTATCATGATTAAATGCCTTTATGTCCTTAGTACAGCTGTTATGATTAAATGCCTTCATGTCCTAGGTGAGGCTGTCATGATCAAATCCCTTTATGTCCTTAATAAGGCTGTCATGATTAAATGCCTTCATGTCCTAGGTAAGGCTGTCATGGTTAAATCCCTTTATGTCCTTAATAAGGCTGTCATGATTAAATGCCTTTATGTCCTAAGTAAGACTCCTTAGTAAGGCTGTCATGATTAAAAGCCTTCATGTCCTAAGTAAGGCTGTCATGATGAAATGCCTTCATGTCCTAAGTAAGGCTGTCATGATTAAATCCCTTTATGTCCTTAATAAGGCTGTCATGATTAAATGCCTTCATGTCCTAAGTAAGACTCCTTAGTAAGGCTGTCATGATTAAAAGCCTTCATGCCCTAAGTAAGGCTGTCATGATTAAATGCCTTCATGTCCTAAGTAAGGCTGTCATGATTAAATGCCTTCAAGACCTTAGCAAGGTTGTCATGATTAAAAGCCTACATGTCCTAAGTTGTTGTTGTTGTTGTTGTTGTAGGGCTTAACGCCATTTTTCAGCACATGATAGGCTATACATGGCAGCCAGTATTAATGGTGGTGGAAGAAACTGGGAAATCCCTTCATGTCTTAAGTAAGGCTGTTGAGATTAAATGCCTTCATGTTCTAAATAAGGCTGTCATAATCAAATGCCTTCACGTTCTAAGTAAGGCTCATTCATAAGGCTGTCATGATTAAATGCCTTCATGTTCTAAGTAATGCTTTCATGATTAAATGCCTTCATGTCCGAAGTAAGGCTGTAAATATCTTCATATCCTAAGTAAGGCTGTCATGAATAAATGCTTTTATGTCCTGTGTAAGACTGTCATGATTAAATTCCTTCATGTCCTTAGTAAGGCTGTCATGAATAAATGCCTTCATGTCCTAAGTTAGGCTTCTTAGCAAGACTGTTGTGATTAAATTCCTTCATGTCTTTAGCAAGGGTGTCAAGATTAAATGCCTTCATCTCCTAAGGTTGTCTTGATTAAATGCCTTCATGTCTTAAGGCTTTAAATGCCTTCAAGTCCTAAGTAAGACTGTCATGATTAAATGAGTTCATGTCCTAAGTAAGGCTCATTCGCAAGGCTGTCATGATTAAATGCCTTCACGTCCTAAGTAAGGATTTCATGATTAAATGCCTTCATGTCCTAAGTAAGGCTGTAAATGTCTTCATATTATAAATAAGGCTGTCATGAATAAATGCCTTTATGTCCTGAGTAAGGCTGTCATGTTTAAATGCCTGCATGTCCTAAGTAAGGCTGTCATGATTAAATGCCTTCATGACCTTAGCAAGGCTGTCATGAATAAATGCCTTCATGTCCTAAGTTAGGCTTCTTAACAAGGCTGTTGTGATTAAATTCCTTCATGTCTTTAGCAAGGCTGTCATGATTATATGCCTTCATCTCCTATGGTTGTCTTGATTAAATGCATTCATGTCTTAAGTAAGGATTTAAATGCCTTCGTGTCGTAAGTAAGACTGTCATGATTGAATACCTTCATGTCCTTAGTAAGGCTGTCATTAAATACCTTCATGTCTTTAGTAAGGCTGTCATGATTAAATGCTTCATGTCATTAGTAAGGCTGTCATGATCAAATGCCTTCTTAATACCGAGTTTCTCATAAAGATAATTACAGTTTTCCAAATTTTCAAAATTGGTTTGTTGTCAGAATGGTAAGCCCTGTAATCTTATGAACTATCAACAGCATGTGTAGAAATAGATGACCTTCTTAACATCAAGCAAAGTTTATTTGATGACATGTCTATGGTACCCACAATTTACTGACTGACAGATGAAAGACGTATGTCTACTTTCTTGCCACAGTCACTTCTATGTAAACAATTGCTCCTGCATGGAATTATTAGTACGATGGAAAATAGTATAAATATTTATGAACTGTTTAACAATTTTAATTTATGTTGCATTTTGCTTAATGTTCATGTAAAACGAGAGATTTTCCATCAGTTTTTCATGCTGGATAACAAATTTATGTCCGTGTCAATTGTTCTCATTAAATTTCAAGTGTAAATAACACTTTCTGATTTTGAATTGATGATATCATTACAGTAATTATTGCAGGATATAGCAAGGAGAGTCTGTCACTTACTGTGAATATCAGCCAAAACATCCTTTTAACAGCAGGTTAGACAGTTGAAATGAATCTAATCCTGAATATGTGTTGAAGCCAAATACCAAACTTCATATGTTCAGAAAAGAAACTTCATTCCAACTGTTGCAAAAAATTCATCCTCACTTAAAAATAGCAAAAATTATTTTCATTTAGCGGCCAAGTAGACCATGAGATGACTGTGGGTGTAAAGTTTCATGGCAATCCTCCAAGTATATTAAGAGTAGAGATAACAAACTTGTGCTAACGGATGAACATGGAGATCAGACTGTCCAATAAGCTCTTCTTTCTGGTCTGTGACCAGTAGAGCTAAAACTTGTGGGAGTATATTGATTTCCTGACATTTTCCCATGTTTGTGTATGTAATATCTGTTACATGGGTATACATATAGTCATCTGAGATATGCACAAGAAAATGCACATCAATCTATATACTTTTAATGTAAGAAGGGTGACTAACTTATTAAAAAATATCTACAAAGAAATTTTAGAAGAAACAAATATTTTCCAGCAGAAATCAGCAGCCATTAGTAACAGTTTTTTATGAACAAATTCATTTTAGCAGAAAAGCAAAGGCTTACTGAAATGATCAGTACTTTCTGATGTTCTGTTAATTTTTTAATGGCTTACCTGTGGATTGTCAGCAGACCACATGAATTTATTATGATTAATTACAAGAAATGTATCTACAACAAAATACTTTTAGACAGTGCCATTGCAATTTGGACTGGGAACTCTTACCAACAATGCTTGTAGTCAGTGCCACTGCAATTCAGATGGGAACTCTTCCCAATAATGCTTTTAGTCAGTGCCACTGCAATTAAGACTGGGAACTTTTTCCAACAATGTTTTTAAATTATTATGCCTTATTGACCTGCTAGTTGTTGGTAGTCCAAGGTACATATTCCAGCACACCTGATATGATAAGAATGATTGGAGTGAATATCTCAACCATTTCAAATCTGACAAGCTGATGATTTAAAAATTACTTTTTATAACTTCTAACAAACTGGATCTGATTTTGCCAAATAAGAAAACTGTTAAGGGTTTTAAGCCCAAATTAATGTTATACATAAAAATGTGTTATACATAAAAATGTGTTATACATAAAAATGAATACTTTAGAACTTAATGCACCTTAAAAAAAAAGCTGTGATGCATCAGTTCAGTGTGTTTTGAATATGAATACCTTTTGATAACTCTACCTGCAGCCAGACATACTTTCACTATGAGATGAAAGTGACAATACGGCAATAAAAATCAATCATACTGATTATCACAAAAATTAAAGGACCAGGGATTTAGGTCATGGTATCAAGGAAGAGCCATCCATAGCTGTTTTAATTTGCTGTACAAAAATTACTGAAATTCAACATCTCATGTTCAGGCCAAATGGGTTCCAGCTACAAACTGTAACATTTTGAACTGTTACAAGCTTCACAATATATTAGAATTTTAGTCTACATTTATGATTATATGCATAATCTCACCAACAAATTTGACATGTATAATCTCACCAACAAATCTGATTGGATAATCTCACCAACAAATCTGATAAATATAATCTTGCCAACAAATCTGACATCTGACTGCATAATCTTACCAGCAAATCTGACTGTATAATCTTACCAGTACATCTGATATGTATAGTCTTATCAGCAAGTCTGATATGTATAATCTTACCAGCAAATCTGACATCTATAATCTTACCAGCAAATCTGACTGTATTTGATGCATGTGCAATGATGTTTCTAGAGGGATCAGGATATTCAATCCTACAGGAGAAGGTGACAGTCTTGTCACTGTTGTCATTCAATGTGGTGTACTGTGGGAGATTCAAGGTGCTTGTATAAATCTTTTCCTGTGTGACACACTTTTCTTGTGTTCCTGTTGGATTATTTGTTGCATAGACACTCTCATATGAAGTTGCTTGATCCTGAAATATTTCATAAGACAATGCGCTCATTTCAAACTTATTTACTGTGTACATTATTACAATAAAAACATATTATTATAATTGCTACAGCATGCATGTATATGTTACAGCATGCTACAATATACATGTTAGAAAGAGTATGCTACAGTATATGTTACAGCATGCACAGGATAAATGTTACAGCATGCTACATTGTAAATCTTACAGCATGTTGAAGTATACATGTTGCAGCATGCAACAATATAAATGTTACAGCATGCTCCAGTATATATGTTACAGTATGCTCATGTATACAGCATGTGTTTACAGAATACTGCAGTATGCATTACATCATGCTTCAGTGTACATGTTACAGCATGCTTCTGTATAAATGTTACAGTATGCTCATGTATATGTGTTATAGTATGATACTGCATGTGTAATAGCATGCTCCAGTATGCATGTTACAGCATGCAACAGTATACATGTTACAGCATGAAACAATATATGCTACAGCATGCTCGAGTATACATTTTACTGTATGTTCCAGTATACATGTGACAGCATGCTACAGTACATGTTACAGTATGCTACAATATACATGTTACAGAATGCTACAGTATATATGTTATAACATTCTACACTTTACATGTTACGGCATGCTACAGTATACATATTAAAGAATGTTACTGTGTGCATCTTACAGCATGCCACATTATACATGTTTTAGCATGCTACATTATACGTTACAGCATGCTACATTATACATCTTACATGTTACATTTTACATCATACAGCATCCAACATTATACATGTTACAGCATGCTACATTATACATCATACAGCATCCAACATCATACATGTTACAGCATGCTTCAGTATGTTAGGAATAGATGAAAACAAAGGCATTATTCTTTTAATTTCACTTAAAATTCATAGCCTTTAGCTTTGAAACTTCTTAAGGATAAAAGTCAATCTCAGGCTCAAAGCCTAAATGTCTGATATAATGCTTGAAGTACATCCATATTAATAATAAACTTATTCAAATTCATAAAGAAGTTAAAAACTCTTGATTCAGCTTTATGGTTTCTCACAAAAACATACATTATGCTCAAATTTTGCAACTTCAACTTAGTCACAGTCTGTGCTCAAACAATTTGAGAATGTGGGGACACATGCTTCAAACAATTTGATAGGATACACTATAAACCAATAAAAAAATTAAAAAAAGGGAAGATAATTCTTCAGTCCCCAAATATTTAAAAAATTATTTTCTTTTTCATTATGAACACACTGGTAGTTACAGGACTACTTTTCTCAGCCACAAAAGTATAGCTACATCAGGTCAAGAAAGCTTCTATGGACACAAAACACACAATACAATGCTAAGGAATCAAACAAATTTAATATACCAGAAACAAATGCTGCAAAGTAAAAGGTATTTTTCAACAAAGTTGTATAGCTGGTTTCTTTACCTGCTTAAGGAAATACTTTTCCATGGAGACAAGTCTGAACAGATCATGATGAATATATTGGATTTTGCATGAATACATGCACATCCTAAAGATCCATTATTATTATTATTGATCATGTGCAGTGCATACCCAGCCATTTAACTGTGTCATCATCAGCAAGGTGCAGAGCCTGCAGTCCACTGGGGAACTTTGTCAGTGGACAGTTGTTCACAATGTGTGACATGGTCTATAGAGCACCACAACTACAGGAACAGTCAGTGGCCTGGCACCATTGGAAAAGGTTGACTGCACAATACCCCTGTCCTGTATGGAAATGATTCAGGGTGGTCCACAGATGTCAAGGAAGGTTGAAGCCAGGAAGACAGACAGATGGCTCAGCTATGAGGGAGTGGTTTACAACATCTGTTGAAGACCACTCAACACTACATGCCAAAATAGCTGCCAGCCGGCAACAGACCTAACCAGATTGGATGTCTTGAAGCCAAGCGGACAGCTGGATGTGATGTGATGTCCATGTACAGTGGAAGTTTCTCAATGGCATAGACTTTAGCCAGCAGCTTTATGATTGCATTCTGATGATGTAGATATGGAAGAGGAATGTTGCTGAGTACCAGAATCAATGGTAAAGGAGTAGGACATAGTGTTCCAGAGATTATGAGCATTGTTGTGTTGGGATGGACATCAATTAGCTTGGTACAGGAGGATCAAGCCCAGACAGGAGTACAATACTTAGCTGTTCAATAACAGATGGCCAGTACTGATGTCTTGAGTGTCTGAACACTAGCACCCCAGGATGAGCCAGCCAGTTTGTGAAGTAGGTTGTTCAAGTGCTCAGTTTTGCTGCAGTTTTCTTCAGGTGGTTGCAGAATGTCAGTGATCTGTCCAAAGTCACACCAAGACCGATAGAATAGAAAAAGCCCAACCAGCAAGTCAAGGAAGGACTTGGAGGTGTCCAGAGCAACCCTGTAGAGTTAAAAAGGCCATGATTATCGCCAACACATGCCTAGAAGTTTTTTTCTACTGCTTCGAACATACGAAAGAAAGCCACCAGAAATACTAAGATTGCTGTTTGAGCAGGATAAAATGGAAATGAGTGTTGCCAATCCGATCTCCTTCTCTAATCTGGCATCTGCAAGCTAATTCCCAGTCCACCATGGGATGAAATGGTAGTCTGGAGGTTACTGGGTGGGGGCACTGCCTGATTCCCATCTCCATACCTTACGGGTTGCAAAGACATGTGCCCAGTTCCAGGTACCCAGTGACCAGGTATGGCCTGATCAGGCAACTCAGATCTATTGGAAGACCCTTACAGACTCAGATCTCACCTCTACCCTAACAGGGGAGGGGTGGTGGTCAACATTGCTAATAAATGGCTATGGGGACTGAAAGGGCATTGCTGCCTGTGTTTGATAACCAAGCATAGGTGAGGTCCAAAATTGGTGTGCAACCTGCTTATCACATAATAAAATTAGAACAATTCACAATATAGGTACAGTGAATAGATGATTCATAAGGAATGGATAAAAGTGAATTCATAGACTGCAAACATACAAGGACATGGAAATTTAATTAAAATACCAACCCTTTAGCTACAGAAAATATTGATTAACTTGTTTTCTTTAAAAGGGGGTAATAATCTAATATTTCTGGTAAGATCAAAACCAGAACGTGTGTGCAAAGGGGGGAGTGCTTTCTGCTTGCCAGTTCTAATTCTTTTAATCTGAATTGCATTTCTCCTTCTTCTCTCTGCATATGTATTATCTTCTCTTCATTTTCTCTTTGTAATGGCATTTGTCTCCTCTTTCTCACTCTGTCCAACTGATACTTTAATTAAATAAATCCTTTCAAACATTACTGAAACAAAACTAAAAGACTGATTCCACTACAAATGTTATGATAGGATAAATAATTCTGATGTAAACAATCTTTATATAAAAACCAAAAACATAATATGAGGATCAGGATGAGGGTCAAAAGCTAATTTCCAGAACATTCTAAGTTGTAAACAAGGTCAGGTCCTTTTTGTAAACTTTTAGTAAAGAACATGGTAAATATCAGGAATTTTCAGGGGGTAAACCAATGTGCTGAACTCAGATTCAAGTAAACATGTTAACTACAAGTAATAAGTATCATAAAATATAATCTATAGCAATGGACAAAAATTGGTTATGTGATATGTTGTTTACAACAAATCAGCTGCTTTTCTATATCCTTGGGAAAGCCACTTAGCTTGTATGGCATTTTATATATTACAATCTATAATTCAATTAGTGACATACCTGGAAAATCCACTTTACTGTAGGCATTGGGTAAGTACAACTAATAGTTTTGCACTGAAATACAACTGGCTGTACACCAAGGTCTACATTCTGGTTTGGATCCTGGGTTATGGATAGTCCTGATGGAATAGCTGTAAAATATGAATTAAGTGCAAGCAGACCTGAGATCACTAACCTAGCTCATAATAGCCTACTAATGAAATGCATTTACAGTTGGATAAGAAATCTGGGTTGGTACATTCATGCTGACATTTAAAAGTATTTCTATTTTAAGTTACAGCAGCCATCAGTGATTACATATCAGTGTCATCTGTGCAAATTTGAAAGGTCATCATGTCAGGCTGCTTTCTGTTAACTTTGATCAAATTGTCTTTGGCAGTGTTTTAGATAAGTGGTTTGAAGGTTTCTCTGCTTTTAGCAACTGCAGCCATATTTCATGCTGAAACAACATGACTTATTTATGTCAGGATGATTTATCCCTTTTGGAAAAATTATTTTCAGCAGCTTGTGAGAAGTTGTTTTTTTCTCCAGTTTTTCTAATGGCTGTCATACCTGATGGCAGATTGGCACCGTGAATAAAAACATTAAAGGCCATAGTGGCCAAACAGGACATAAGATTGGCACCTTTTTCCATTAGTACCAACAAGGCATCAAAACTTCTGGAGAAAACCAATTGTTGACATGGCTGTCCATCTAGGAGTTGTTACAAGATGTTCAAAATGGCTGCTGTGTCAGCCATATTGGATATCAGATTAGCAGAATGTTTTTTATCACCATAAGTCTTCCAATGAAAACCCCATAGTGATATGAACTTTCTATTCAAGAGTAGTAGCAATAAAAATATTTTCAATACTGATTGACTGAGTTGAACAATTTTCAAATAGGACCATCTAGACCTCATAAGAAGTCTTCCAGTGAAAACCCCATGTCAATATGACTTTCCATTCAGAACTAGTGACAACAAGATTTCAAGATGGCTGCTGTGGTGATTATATTGGATGTCAGATCGGTGCCATTTTCATTTAGGACCATGCAGCTTTTACGAGTCTCTTTTAGAGAAAATTCCATGTTGATATGATATTCATGCAGGATGTGTAGTGACAAGATTTTCAAGACAGCTGCTGTTGTGGCCATGGTGGATGTATGAGAAGGAACATTTTCATTTTGTTTAGTTTAGGAGGAGTAGCAATAACAAATTTGTGCTAACAGATGGTCGAACATCCCAAGATAGACAGCATATGACAAGCCATTCTATAAGCTCTTTTGGGCTATGATCAGTCAACCTAAAAAACATTGTAATTAATCAATATACATGTGAGATAAGATAAGACTGATTTAATGTCATCATGATTTAAAATGACAATTCAACATAAGCTTCAATGATCTTTTAATTGACATTTTCATTTCATGGTTATAATACACAGTATATCAAAGTAATCCACCAATAACTGCATCAATAGTTGCAGTCACAAGACTCTGTCATATATACTACAGCCAGTTGTACAGAATGGTTGCCATTAAAATGAGGTGGGACATGGTGCTCCATGTATCAATGACTTTGTCTAAAAAGATCGTCTCCCATGGAAAGTCCTTGTATTTTGAGGTCTTAATAGTCATTTCTAACAAGGTGAGGATTAGGTTTAAGTGCTACATACACTATGGTGTCACACAGTTTTCTGAGAAAGTCATATAATTTTGGGGTGAAATAATTAAGTTGTGAGGAGGAAGTTCTGATCGTGTTCTCATTTCATAATTACATGTATATTCACTGTAAATCAGAGAGCCAGACAGAGACAGACAGACAGAGTAATGCATTCTGAATTAAATCATTTACACTCAAGTGATGTAGGTAGAGAATTGATGAGTCTCTTTTGATTTCATGTGCACTCACAAACAATCATGAAATTAAATAATCCTATATAATCCCCAAAATCAAAATGGAGAATGATAAAAATAAGCAATTTTCACATGGCAGTTCAGACAAAATGTTTTTATCATTTGGCCACCAAGGCACTGAAAAGGTAATGGGAGGGTGGAAAGCTTTATGGCTTATTAATTTTTAAGGTAATATGCACCTTGTAAAATTCAGACTAACATTTCCACGACAAAGATTCTGCAAGATAATAAATACAAATTTCTCATACACACATAGGCAGCTTGGGGTCAAATTCTTATATTATGTGTAAATAAAATACCATCTACATACATACATAAACACAAAATTCGACTAGAAGTGTTCATAGAACAGAATCTGTACAAAATCCATTCTGGTGCCACAACAGTCTAATATATTGTTACTGCCAGCATGATGTTTCCCTCTCTCTCTTCCATGATTATGAATTGAAGAACTATATTAAAAACTTGTTCATTCTAATAAAAACTAATTCTTTGCTGAAATCTCCTTTTCAAGTTCAGTATTCATTATTGATCAGCTTATGCATAGGTACTCAAACAAAAAATTATTTTCATTAACTAAAAAGGTAAGATACACTAATTTAATAAGGCAATATAGTACACAAATTTATGTTTTTAGTGACTGCAACCTAACTCTGACATTTAATATATCATAGTGAAACAAAGCTGCTAGTGAACTTGCCTATGAATATTCGAAAGTCCTGTGTCATTTAATTCTCTCTCTTTCATACACATGGATGCATACATGAACTAAAGACTTAGTCCCTTCAATTACCAATGCTCTAAATGCTGGAAATTGTACAGAAATCCATTCTTTATTCTTTAAACTACTGTGTATTAAAACGATCTCTCATAGTGTTGGTAAACTCCAACATATCAACAAACCTTGACAATCTGTTCAGGTGTAGCAATAACAACATTATCAATATGGCTACCAGGGTGGCCATGCTGGATGCCTGTGAGGTACAATTTTCATTTGGGACTAGATATCATAAGAAGTCTCTAAGAGAAAACCCATGTCACACTGATTATCCATTCAGAAAAAGTGTTGATTGATGCCATGGCAGACACATGACAGTCTAGATGACAAGTATTTTAGTGAAATTTTAGTGAAACTCATATGTCAATATGACCATCAACACAGGAGTAGCAATACAAAGATTTTTAAGATGGTCATCGTGGATCCCATATTAGATGTCTGACAGACTAGTTTCATGCAGGACCAACGAGACATCAGAATAAATCTTTTAATAAAAACCCCACATTAATATCACCATCCATTCAGAAAATGTATCAAAAACAAGATGTTCAAGATAACAACTGTGGTGGCCATATAAAGGCTGTCAGAGGGGAACCATTTTCATTCAAAACAACTAGGCCTTATAAATAAGTGTAAATGTTTTTCTAGTTTTAGTATAGGCAACCATATCTGATGGCAGAAAGGCATCATTGTTCAGATATGAAATATATTCAAGCTACGACACTTTTTTCCAAATTTGATCCAAGTCTGTTAAGCAGTTATTTTGTTATTTTGAAGAAATTATTAATGGCATGTCTATTTTGAGCAACAGCAGCCATATCAGATTGCACATGGCATAATCTGTACCAACGTAGAAGCCCTTCATGCAATGCTTTCTGTAAAAATAGTATTGATTCAATTATAGCTATATCTGATCCTAAATGACATCAATTCCAAAGCCTTTAATACCAGATGGTTTCTTCAATTTTGTTTCTAATAGTTCAATCAAGGAGATCAATGATATGTTCCAATATGGTTCAATCAAGGAGATCAATCATGATATTCATATGTTCCGATATGGTTCAATTGAGTAGATCATGCATAATATTCAGATGTTCTCAATTTAAAGTGGATCTTGAAATGTGTACAGTAAATGTAACTGAGCAAGTTGTTCAAGATTAACAGCAACAGTTCTTTCTTTACTTACTGTACACAATCACATTCCAAGTGTTACTGTCTATTTCTCCTCCTGAGGTTCTATAGCTACATCTCCATGTTCCCTCATCTTCTGTGGTCAAACTGCTTATGCTGCCAAAGACACCAGTACTGTTAGTTGCAAAATTGTAGCCAGTTTTGTAAAATTCACAAATGTAACTGTCTCCATAGCATAAGGTAAGTTGTGAAGTTCCTTTCCATACTACAATTCTGTTACTGTTAAATGGCTCTAATATCCTGCAGGACAACTCCAGACTAGAACCCTTCAAAGGCAAAATGCTTTTCATCTCTAATATCAATGTAACTCCATCTGAAAGTGCAATATTGGCAACAATGAATCGAAACTTAATATGCACTTTTGACTATTATTATAATGTAGCTAAGATTAAAATTTTTTATTGTATCAAAATTAAAGTTCATTGTGAAACATCCACAGAGAGTCAAAACTTCTACCAACTTATCAGATCCTAACAGTCACTAAACCACACCGCTCCAGTGACCTAGTGGTTAGAGCATCCGCCTTGGATGTGGGAGGTCACAGGTTCAAACCCCGGCTGAGTCATACCAAAGAATTATAAAATAGTACTAACAGCTGCCTCACTTGGCACTCAGCGTTAAGAGGTAAGTGTTGGGACTGGTCAGCTTGGTGTCAGAATAATGTGACTGGGTGGGACATGATGCTACATGTCTGCGGCATGATTGCCCCAGTGTTAGACATCACTCTAAACTGTCAAACTGCAGACATCATAGCAATGTGACTGAAAATTTGTTAAAGCTACGTTAAAAATCCAGAGTAAAACAGAACTACTGAGCTGGATGGCAGTTTATAATACACCCATATATGTGTATATATAGATTTTTAAGAAAATAATGACTTTTAAATTGTTGGTAGAAAGCAATTTGATGTACATACCAATACTGTTAGTGTATAAAACTGTGATCTGCCTATAGCATATATTATGAAACTGTGGTCTTAAAATAAGTACTAGAAAAGAGTGAGAACCAACACGTTTTGTAAAATTCAACAAATAATTTATTTTCCTAGAATACAAAAGTGAAAGAAAAAGAAACTCTCAGTATTGAAAGTTAAATCCCCAATAATCCTAGAATTACAGACAAAACTCATAATGATTAAAGTTCTGAATAAACTTTAGCGGAAATCCAGAGTAAAACAAACGCTGAAGTGTTGATATGCCTGTGGTGGCCTGTGTAGTGGTGATGTGCTAGAAGTCTTTTGTTTGATCCCAATAATACAGTCTTATAATATATCATTATTTTAAATTTCACAATAATTCAAGCCTCTATTTCCAAGAATGTTTTTTTTTATGAGTACTTTGTGTTTCCAGTAAATACATAATCTAAATAAACTTCCAGCACAAATGAACTACTGGACACAACAATAATACAATTGATTCTACTAAGATGTTGAAGTGCCAATAAATAATTTCTAGGAAAACAAGGTTATAGAGTCCTCTACTTGACCTCAGGTCACAACTAACATTTTCTAGTAAAAACTATTACCTAAAGGAAAATAACCTTCTAGAATGTTCCTAATGTTTACTACATAGTCATAATTAGAATATAAGATGTGGTAAACACAATGTCCTTGATTCAGGCAAAATTAATGATCATAATAGTTAAACCACACTCATAGAGAAACGATTTAGCTATGTATTAGTTAACAGAATTTTTTTAAAAAAATCAATGATTCAGGTCAAGTAGAAAATGAACTTGATTTTGGACAAGGTCAAGTCCAACATACAATGTTACATTATCAATAGCATATACCAAAAATGAAATTAAAAAAAAACTGTAGAAAAAACTAACTAACAAACAATGCAGATTAAATATACATAACACATATCAGTATGTATATAAACATGGTTTCAACAGTAGGCCATTGCTTCTAAACTTTCTAGATCAGTGGTGAATTTCAACTTATTATTTATTACTAGCGTAAGAAATTTACGAAAAAATATTAATAATCCCCATTTTTAGAATGAGTGCCATTGATACCCCATCTGCTCTCTCTCCCTCTCTCTCTCTCTCTCTCTCTCTCGTGCATAAAACACAAAACTATGTGGAAATCTGTGGAGTGAGAGAGAAAAAGAATTTGAGTTGGATGAAACCCTTAAACTTACACCAGGTAATCTTCAAGAACCTGGGTCATAATAACAGTATGTGAACACTTTCCATAGGATTTATCTACAGTGTGCACAATACCAATGATGTGAAGCTGCAATAACTTGTCAAAACTGTACATTAAATTTATTAGAAGGCACTCTCATAATGTAATCTATTTAATGGTTTCTTTTGTAGGGGTTTTCTTACGCCTATAATGAGGTTCTAAAAACAAATCATTTTTAAATATAAAAATGTCCAAAGGCAAGTCTACATCTCTTTCTCTCTCACTATTTTGTTTGATCAGGCAGCAGTCTAACTGATCAACAGAGAAACACTGAGACGCACAATTAATTAATCTTATGGTTAGTTTCCCCAAGCTCCACATCCCACCTCACTCTCTCCCTCTCTCTGTTGGTCTGTCAAGCATATCAGTTTTACCTCAATCTCTCTCTCCTTCTGAAACATCATTGCAAGCAACATGGGCAAAATTGAGAAAAACTAGCATAATGGATTTTTGTGATGACGTTGCCAACCATATGAATGATAGTAAAATTTACAGACAAAATGACCAACAAAGAGGGGAATGAGAGAGAAATGGTCGACAAAAACAATTTTATTGTTGGTAGCAATATTAATTAAAGCATAACGACTTCTATCAGGTGTAAAGAAATGTAAAATGTCTGAATGACCTCTTGTTGGTTCCTTAGTTCACTTGGACGATATTTTCCACTAGTTTCAATATACCTGCCATTGACTAAAGCTGTGATTTTAGTGTTCAAGAAGTTAACTATCCAGTATTTGCAGTGCTCTATTTTCTTTATGTATACCAAATTTCATGTTAAAATCATAAGTGTGAATTTTATTTATTTAAATATTATGACTGAAAACAGAAGCTCAAAAAATGAAACAAAAAAATGCAAATTATTAATTTCCAAAGAGGACTGTGAGTAGTAGCAATAGGTGCATTATGTAGTGCACACTGGGCAGAAGGATTGTGAAGAGTTTACTCTCTCCATCAATACACAATTTCCTTTAGTCAATTAGAACTCCATTGGAAAGCAAGTATTTGTATTTTATTGTGGTATACAAATTTTCATTAAAAGGAAACTGGGCAAGCCTCATTTCCTTTTAATGAAACACTTATAAATTTCATGGTATATCAATAATACAGTGTGCATACTATATATATATATATATATATATATATATATATATATATATATATATATATATATATATCCTGATTCAACTCAGAAGAATCAATAAGTATTTATGTATAGAAACTCACATTCTATACTACAATGCTTATATTCGTCTGAAATTTTTTGTTCAGCTGTATGGGGAAACTGTCAAACCTCAACTGCATAGGGTTTATACATTTCAGAAAGGGCAGCATACATTTGTATTATGCATCTGTTTATTCCATTGTGCATCAATAGCATTGTTTACTGCACTATTTGCAATCTATAGAAGAAATAATTTCAACAAGGCAGTTCTTGTATATAAATGTCTACACGGAACTGAACCAGAGTATCTTCAGGACTCATTTTGGTCTTTTTTAATACTGTTACAGTACCAGCTGTGATCAATATCACATGGAAACCTTCATCCACCAAAACCAAGAACAGAGAAATTTAAGAATAGCTACTAATGCTCTGGTACAGTTCTGCAGAACAAGCATCAACTGCTTGTAAAATCCATATCAAATATCACAGTATTAAAGAAGATATATCATGGTTTATCAAACTCAGAACTGACATAATATTAATGAAAGAACTGCAAGTAGCACTCAGTATGGTGTACACATTTGATAGGGTAACATATTAATAGCCTTCAGCTGTCAGCCTAATGTGCAGATCTGAGAACGATTTGGAGTTTTGAATCATTTAGATTAAATGGCATCATTTTGGCATTAGAATAGCTTGTACACATTTCAAAATTTGGGTCATTATTCAGCTTTAGTAATAACTCTACCAAAACTTTAACAGGGCAACATGAATTATCAATCTGGACATCTTCAAGTGATGACCATAATAAATATATAGTTTATAGTAATACATCAAAAACTGCAGGACTAGTTGCACTAGCAAGATTGTATCATACTCTGTATTAAGCTACAATACAAAATGGGCAAAGATGACCATAATAATGACCATTCTGACCAAAAAGAACATCTAGGAATCCAAGATTTATACTGCATTTGTATGGGAAAATATGAACAAGTTTTTCGGATGGAAATACTGCACAACCTTAGGAGTGCAGTATATCCATTTGACAAAACGAGTTCATATTTTCTCATACAAATGCAGTAACCTTTTTATCATATGCACATTTTCTTATTCTACCTAAGGCTTAATTATATAAACAAAAATACACTACAAGAAACAAAGTAACTGAATGTATGCCGTATTCCGAACTATATACACAAGTGCAGATTCATCATTACACAACAACAACATTATTAATGCACACATAACTCTGCCCAGATAAATTTGAACTTAGTCCCATGCTAGACATAACTTTCGAAAGAAAATGGCATTTTGGTCTACTTAAAATTGAAATTTGGAGTCAAATTGTGAATGAACGCGCATTGCAACAACTTTTCCATTTGATCTGGAATGAATAGATTTTGGTATTTTTGTCGATTCTATGAAATCTCTTGATTATGGACTGGATTTATCTGTGCCAATTCTACATGAAGTATATTGGATTTCAGCAGCATGTTGACATCTGCAAGTGTGTTTCAATTCTGTCGTTGAATGTTTGAAATCATAATGTGGGAAAAATATGAAGTCTTTCAATTGCAATTATCAAAAAGATGCTATGGAATATAATGTTTATTTCATTTTGAGTGCAGTAAGGAGGATGTAACTGCACTTGGAATACAGTCGAAATTACATTACAATTTCGAAATGTGTAATCAAGCTTGAGAACCCATGACATGGCTCATGTAATTCAGATTTGCAGAACTATGAAAGTACATTTTGAGGAAATTCAAGATGTAAAACTGTAAGTATATTTTTTGCCATTCTTACTACCAGCTAAAGAAGACAGTTTATGCCTGGTCACTTGCATGTTATTTGTAATAATAATAATAATAATGCTTTATTTATAGAGGGTGACTCATTAGTCAAAAAGGACTATTCTCCCTTGAGGCCCTCTTATGGAGAGTATAACAATGCACATTATATGAAGATAGCAATAGTTACTGTTTATTTTTGACATATTTAGTCTTAAAATACTAACTTCCATTATCTATTAGAAACACATACATGCTCATGATATCTTTTCTTAAATACTCTAATATTTTCAGCAGATTTTACATGTAGTGGAAGCTTGTTCCACAGAACTGTAGCAGAGTATTGGAAGCTCTTTTTAAATTGCTCTGTTCTTGGTTTTGGTGCTATAAGGTTTCCATGTAATACTGATCTCAACTGGTATTGTGTTGAAAAAGGCCTGAATAAGTCCTGAAGATACTCTGGTGCAGTTCCATGTAGACATTTATATAAATGAACTGCCTTGTGAAAATCTATCCTGTCATATACTGTGAACCATTTGAGTTCTGTAAACAATGCTTTTGAGGGATGATCAATAGATGCATCTAAAATTATGCGTGCTGCTCGTTTCTGAAGTTTGTAAATCCTGTCAAGCTCAGATTTAGCACAGCTTCCCCATACATTTGAACAATAATCCATTGTTGGAAGAATATAATGTTTGTAGTATAGATTGCGCATTTCCATAGGTAAATATTTCTTGATTCTGCTGAGTAGGGCAATTTTTGATGACAGTGTTTTACAAAGCTTATCAATATGGTCATGCCATAATAAATTATTATCAACGGACACACCTACAAGCTTTTCATGTTTGACATTTTCTAACGATGATTATTTATTGCAAGAGATAGTTCTGGGTTCCCTGACTTGCGTAGCTTTTGTGATGTCCCCAAAATCATACATTTTGTTTTACCTTCATTAATTACCATCCTATTTTGTTGTGCCCAGTTTTGGATTCTAATAAGGTCTGAGTTTAATCTCATTTGGATAACTTCAATATCAGAACTAGATGTATACAAGGTTGCATCGTCTGCAAACAAGTCTGTATTTGTGGATTCATTATTTAATGGTAGATCATTGATATAGATAAGGAAGAGGAGAGGACCTAAAACCGAGCCTTGAGGGACCCCCGAATGAATAGTGCAAGTTTGAGAGTTAATATTGCCAATGCTTACTCGTTGAGACCTTTGGTTTAGATATGATCTAAACCAGTTTAAAGAAGGATTGTCGAACCTGTAACATTTCAACTTTTGCAACAGAATTTCATGATCAACAAGATCAAAGGCTTTCTTGAAGTCAAGGAAAACAATCCCAGTCATATGTCCATTATCCATTTCCTTCAGCCAAATATCAATTAATTTGGTAAGTTCTGTTTGGCACGAGTGGATAGGTCACTCAAATGTAGGTATAGTGGGGAAAAACAGACCAGATTAAGTTAATGTTGTCTTCGAAGGAAAATAATATACATGTTTTAGGACTCACTGAAACCAAATTAAATGCTAACCACAATGATAATTTATTTTACTGTCAAGGCTACATTAAACCGTTATGCAGGGACAGAGAGACAACAGGGGGAGATCTTGCTGTATACATTAGGGAAGATGTAAATGCAGAAAGACGACTTGACTTGGAGTCACATGAAATTGAGAGTATCTAGGTGGAAATTTCTCAAAATATATGCAAAATCATTCCTAGTTGGTTTCATTTATAGCCGCCTTCCTCCAAAGCAATTTGGAATGATAACTTATTGAAACAAATGGAAAATGTTCTTGCACAGGAGAAAGAAACATATATACTCGGTGATATAAATAAGGACCTTCTCAATACTCAAATAAGGAACAACTGGATGGAATTTATTGAATCATTATGCCTAGTCAAACTGGTAAATGACCCCACATGGGTAACAGAAAAATCAAGTACTCTTGTTGATCACATTTATACCAACCTACCAGTCAATGTGGCTTGTGTTAATGTACCGAATGTTGGTCTTAGTGACCACTATCCTACTTGTTTGACAAAAGAAAGGTTAAATGCAAGAGAAATAAGAAAAATATACATAAAACTATTACTTACAGGTCGTTCAAAAATTTTAATGAAGAACAATTTCTCAATGACCTATATAAAGTTCCATGGAATATGATCCAAAATTTGGATGACATAGATGAAGCTCTGAGGGTGTGGACTGACTTATTTATGGATGTAGTCTCTAAGCATGCACCACTGAAAGTACATCGAGTAAAGAATGAAATCCAACCTAATTGGCTTACTACTGAAATCCTAGATGCTATGAAAACACAAGACCAATTCAAAGCTATGGGAAACCATGCACAATATAAAGTATGGAAAAATAAATTAACAAGTCTGATTAAAAAAGCTAAAAAAACTTATTATCAATCATTGCTTGAAAAAAAAAGAGCAACACAAACTCCATTTGGAAAGTTTTCAATGAACTCACTGGAGGAACACACAAAGATCAGACATATAAAATTCACTTACTTCTGGTAAATGACACCATAGTCACTGATGACACTGACATTGCAAATGTTTTCAATGATTTTTTCACCAAAATTACCACAAAGTTAAAAGAACTAGTGATAGAAAACAACTTTAATGGACTGAAAAAGTTCTGCAGCAGCAAAATCTCTAAGGAGGTATGTTTCTCTATCCCACCAGTATCAAAAACTTTGTTAAAAAATGTCTCAGTAAACTTGATACCAAGAAAGCTTCAGGACTTGATCAGATTGGTCCATGACTCATTAAATCTTCTGCTTTTGCTATTTTAGATAGCATAACATTCATAATCAATTTAAGTATTGCGACCTCATCTGTCATAGAAATATGGAAAACTGCAAAAGTAACTCCTATTCACAAATCTGGTTCTAAGGATGATGCTGATAACTACCGGCTAATCTCAATACTACCAAACTTGTCAAAATTGATTGAAAAACATGTCCATGACTCATTCATATTTAACCAAACACTTGCTGTTACACCCTAATCAATCAGGCTTTAGACAGAAACATTCATGTGAGACTGCCTTGACTTCCCTAACTGATAAATGGCTTCAAGCACTTGACCATGGTAGAATAATAGGATCTGTATTTGTAGATTTCAGGAAAGCTTTTGACATGGTGGATCATGAAATCCTTTTGAAGAAACTGAAAATCAACCAATGTGATGAAAGCACAGTTAAATGGTTTACGTCATACTTAAGTGAGAGAACACAACATGTTTATATAAATAATGTTCTGTCTGAACCTGGAACAATTAGATATGGAGTACAACAAGGCTCAATTCTAGGCCCATTACTATTTATTTTATTTATTAATGACCTACCACTTTTACTAAGGGACTCAATATCATCTACAGATCTCTATGCAGATGACACAACATTGTCAGACATCCAAAACACAAAGCATGAACAGGAAATTTCTTCACAGAATGCCCTAAACAAACTGGACAACTGGTGCACATGCAATGGCATGGTGGTAAATACTGGTAAAACTAAAATATTTCTTATCTCAACATGGAAAAAAAGGACAAATCTTGATAATGATGAACTATGTCTGACATGGAAGGATAAAAATGTGTAAATGGCCTGTCATGATAGACTACTTGCTGTTTTGGTTGACAATAACCTATCATAGACTGAACATATCAAACATATCTGTAAAAAAGTCAATTCAAGTTTATGGCTTCTCAGTAGGATAAACATTTTCTCCCTGAAAGGCACAGAAAACTATTTTATAACAGTTACATACAACCCTATTTAGACTACTGTAATACAGTATGGGGTAATTCAAATGATAAAAACATGGCAAAGCTGGCACATCATCAAAAAGTGCATTTGGACTAATATCAATCCAGAAAGAAATCATGGAAAATTTAGCTGGTAAGTTAAAAATATTACCTATTAAAGACTGCATCTGTTTGAGAAAAGCCAAATTAATGTACAGGATATCCAATAATAGTGCTCCTGAATATTTACAATCACTATTCCAGTTGAGATTAGAAATGCCCACTCTATTTCCTTCTTCCAAACCCAATATATCCGGTGGCTTCAGAGATGCAGCTAAAATAAATAAATTCCTTTGTATGAGGGCCTCAAGGTAGATTAGTTCTTAGCTAACTGTGTTACCCTCTTTAAATAAAGTTATTATTATTATTATTATTATTATTATTATTATTATTATTATCAATAACTTACCTGTTGATAGGACCAAACAGCAGCAAATAGAAAAATATGTAAGAAATGAATCCATTGGAAGTTTAAGCAAGCAGTTGTTTCCTTTTACAATCAATGTCTGAAAGTCCAGAAAGAAAACAGCTTTTAGTAGTTTAATGTGGGCTCACAAAGCCATGCAATTTTAAGCAAAATATTAACAATGAGTGAAAACAGCATGTTAAAGTCAAGTAAATGTATGTATATGGTGTTTAATTTAAAATACAGGGACTTGAAGTTAATGTAGAGTGAAAACACTTGTGTTGAAGTCAAGTACATGCATGGTGTTTAATTTAAAGCACAGGGACTTGAAGTTAATGTAAGATAATCATACAACATCATAAACTACTGTGCTCCAAGTTCCACAGGAGTTCATAATGAATGAAATTAAGACTATCACTAAATGTTTGCTACAAAAGGAGTAGAATAATGTACATATTTTCAGTAATTCTATCAAAATGAGGAAAATACTGATCTACTTTTTTTCTTCAAAACAGGTACTAACCTAATATTTTTGGCACCATCAAAACCTGAAATTCGAAATTCTATTTCCATCTGATATTTTTTATTTCAGTTCTATAACTTTCATATCATAGACAGATACAGATTTACTAATTAAACTTGAACCATTTCTCTCAAAAATTTCCTTTTCCACCAAATACTGGACTAAAATATTTTAAATTTATTGTTTTGCCAAAGATGCTTTTACTACCAAAAATAGAATATTGCTTGGCAACCTCAAGCAACTCATCCTTTTTTAAAGGACTCTAATCCTACCTGGGTAGGATTTGAAATAGAACTCTCCACTCTTGATGACATTGTGAAAGTTTGTTGGTTTTACTATGTGAAATCAAAATACCTGGGAATAAGAAAATTCCAAAGCAAAATGAATTTAAATTCCCAAACAAATTTAATTTCTCTGAAATATTTCTGAAATTTGTATCCCAGATGAGCCCAAATTTCTGTTACAACTCTATGGTCATAAACTAAATAACAGAAACAAAACAACTAGTTTTGTAAAACTTAACAAATAATTTAATTCTCAAAATTATAAGCTTAAAATTTATGAGGATCCTACAGTATTATGAATTAAATCCTAAACAATCCTAAAAAGTTCCATACAAGTCTAAAAGAATCGAATGTTCCAAATGAATTCCATGTCCTCAAATCTGTTAACATAACAACAGTCTTCATGTTTTAATTACAGGTGCTGTTCCGATTTCAAGTTTCTCAAGCATCACTCATTCAACCAGTTAGGTTGTTTAATCAAGTACAACTTTCATGACTGATTTTCCTTATGGTACTGATAAATTTATTAAATTATTATTACTACTGAGTTGGAATAACCCCCAAAAATATATAGTTATAGAAATGATAGTATAGTCCATGCTAAATTTATGACAATATGAAGAATATTTTCTTTGATTCATGCTTTTTATACATTTTTGAAACATAATTTAGCTGTGACATTAAGCAACCCGCTTTAAAAATGGCAAGCAAAAGTGAAAAAGAACTTTTTGAATTTCCTGGAAGAAATGATCAAAAGTGTGGGCCTGCTTTGGGTTCCAGATAAAAGATGTTCCAGCAAATAAAGACAATCTACACCTGACAAAAGTGATCTGCAAGTTGTGCAAAAAGAATACACATCAGTGGTTAGTAAAAGACACATGTACATGATCTTGAATGAAAGCGTTTTTGTTTTGATTTTACGATCTTTTTTAGCTAGTCTTGCCATATGATTTATAAAAAAACAACAACATATAAAAAAATATTTGTTTTTATTATAATATAGGCCTTAAGAGTTTACTTCATTTACTTACATTTTTATAAAAACATTCTGTAAAATAATGTTCAAATAAAACTTAAAAATTAGAGGAAAGGGGAGGTTTTGACAAGTTTTATATTCAAGAGGACTTTCAGCCTAACTGCCAATCTTATAAATAAAACAGTCTCATATCAAACCAGAAAATGTGGATGTGATGGTTTTTCTCCATAAGAATATCAAGTCATACAGTCTTGGTCCGAATGTTGACTGAATGACTCAGTTGCACCTACATGTATTACTTAACATGTTGAAGATTTCAGTTCAAAGTTGAAAATTCTAGAATTCTAGTTATAAAAGACTACTGTTAATGTTAATTAAGCTCATTATCTAATTATAATTGTGATTAAATGGTTCTAGTCATGTATCTACTATCTAGTCATTACATTATTTACATGACAAGTATGACTGCTCCAGTGGCCTAAGCAGTTAGAGCATCAGCCTCTGATGCTGGAGGTCGCGGGTTCAAACCCCATGCCAAGTCATACCAAAGACATAAAAATAGTACTAGCAGCTGCCTCGCTAGGCACTCAGCATTAAGAGGTTAGTGTCACAACTAGTCAGCCTGGTGTCAGGATAATATGACTGTGTGGGACATCATGCTACATGTCTGCAGCTTGATGCCGCAGTGCTAGACACCACTATAAACTGCCACACTGCAGACATCGTAGCGATATGACTGAACATTTTTAAAGCTACGTTAAAAATCCAAATCACACACACACACACACACACACTTGTATTCATATACTTGCGAGGACCTTGACATATGACTACATTTCGAGAACCATAAGAAGGAATGAAAGTACAGGTCAGAAATTTGAAAGTAAGCTCAACTGCAACCCAGGCCACACCTGTATCACTTCCTTTTTGCTGTATGGTTCTTTAAACATTATGAGGACTACTCTTACTTTACCATCTTTGTGAGGATGTCATTGTGAGGACTAATTACACACAATCAAATACTACCATCAACCTGAGAACCTGAATATTTTTTTCTCTTATTGCGCCTGTCCTGCAAAAACATGAGAAGATATCTATTTAAAAGCTCAGGAACTAATTTCTCTGCAATTAAAATTATAGACAGACAGATACATGCACTTAAATGTTCAAATCTCTTAAAAATATAAGTTTAAGTTATTTTGCCGAAAACAACACCGCAGGCACTGTTTTGCAACTTCGTGACTCTTTTATTGACACAATCAAAAATTGCCATCAAGTTGTCAAATGAGAAATATCATTACAACAAAAATATGCATTAAGTTTTGACAGTGCATAATTAAAACTTAAGAAAATCAAACATATCTAAATTGTCAATTCATGTATTAAAATAAAAAATAAGATTTTTAAAAATTTAGGTTGACACCAAAGCAACACAAATGTTTGCCCATGGCAAATTCACTGAAACTGAAGTTGCCTTTGGGAAATCTGCGCTTGACCCATTATATGGCAATATATCACAACTAAAGTTAAATATTAGGCAGAATAAAATGGTAAGTTAAGTAAATTGCGTTACATTCGTTTTACAGTTAATCTTTTTCCCCTTTTTTCTTTGTTTATGCCTTAAAACCATATGTCCATAATTAAAGTTATCAAAAACGTGTGTAAATGAAGATAAATATGTATGCGAGAAAAGGAAGGGTTAGAATGCAGATATATGCATGTGTATACACATAGATAAATATATTATGGCTTTGAAATAACTAGAATTGAGAAAGAGAATATAGAAAGAAGGGGTGGGGGTAGGTAAAACACGTTGAACTGAAACATTAAATATTTTTCTTCGAAATGGTTCATTTGACTTGCTTTTGGAAACGTTGTTAAGTTCAGTTTTCTACTCCTGGATATGCTATCAGATCAATATGTACAGTAATGAAAGCTAGACTTTATGGAAAAATATTTTTTTTTCTTAAACTAAATGATTTAAGAATGCTGACTTATCCATTTGCTTAACAATAATCATCTAGTCACACTGAAGTCGGGGACATGCATTTAAACTATCTCTGACAAGCTGACTTTTGAAAAGGAGTTTAGAATACTTATTTTTATTTGTTTACTTCTTTTCCAAGCAATAAACAGTTATCAGCCTTCTGTAATTTTCAAGTAAACAATCAGACAATAGACACCGATTGGGTTGCTAGTATTTAGGTTGATTGATTAGGCATTTAAAGAATAAGTGTTTTATTAAGCATGTCTGTAAAATAAATCTCACATGAGTTACAGTATTAAGATATACATGTATTACCTAATTACCTTCAAATCAGCGACATGCATCAAAATAATCTTTGAGAAGCCGATTGTTTAGAGTCTGGAAGCTCGGCATATAATGCAGCCCAAAAACTTTCCATGGCTCCGTTGGCTGCAGTGTATCAATGATATACCATGAGATGTATAACTTCTTCATTAAAGAAAAAGAGGCCTGCCGAATTATGCAGATCACACACACACATCACAGAACATGTCGTATAATGTCGACAGGGTATGCAACTTTCTGTCTTTGATTATATAAATCATAATGCAACTGCACAGATACTGTTACAACGAACCATATTCTTGCAGGTTACTTGGTCTAAGTTCAATTTCAAGGTTTTAATCCAGCCCAAATTCTTTTTCTCTCTCACCCCAGGTTTCTGAGTATTTTGACCCTGATGCATGAGAGGGGTGGGAGAAAGGAAAGCAGAGAGGATTGCGATGAAATTGTGTACCATATTAAAATTCATTTAGAAAACGGGGATTATTAATATTTTTTATCGTCATTTTCATACGTCACTAGTGATTAATGAGTGGACAGCACACAGTTGCAAGGGTGCAGTTGCAAGAATGTTTATATATGCGAATTATTGCGTCATGGGTGGATCACAATTCGATATACCAACAGTATTGGTATATCAAATTGCTTTATACCAACACTCTAAAAGTCACGTTATTTTTATATATTGAAATGTAACTGACAAGTTAAAATATAAATATATAGTTCCTGTTGTCAAAATTTGATTCAAATATTCATGTTATATCAAGGATTACAAAATGGAAATTATGCACTCTAACAGGGATAGACTGATTACAGAAACTGTGGACCATTAAGTAAAAGAAGACTGCGATATATGTAATCACATAAAGGTGATGATATGTGTACTTTGGGGAGATCGCAAAGTATGAAAATTGCAGAACATAAAGATTTATGAACTGTACTTGACTTCTCTTAATTTTTTTGCCTTGCTCGCGGGATAATGCCCGGGACTAATATGAACTTCTTCTGGCATCAGGCAAGTCGAAAACCCTAATAATAATAATAATAATAATAATACGAGGGTTTATTATTCTGCATCAAATTGAGGACTTGTACTGGTAACTGATCATGAGTTTTACAACTATAACCATTGTACTAGATGGGCGAGGGGGAGAGCATAAAATCAGATTCAGTTATTTTTTATTCCTACTTTTTGAACATATGACATCATCAGTATTCAATTTTTAACATGTAATATATTGCATTGAAACAGTTTCTGATCACATATTGTAACAAGTTCATGATCCCTCCTCCAAGAAGATCAAACTAATAGGACCAAAGCAACAGTGTTGTGTTCATATTAGACATCAGATCAGCACCATATTTGTTTAGAGTGATGCATTGTTACAGTAGTATTTTGCAATAAAAGCAAAACTGGTGGTGGTATGTCCTTGTACATAATATACAGGTGGTACAATGCAAGGATTTATTCTCTTAATATAAATGTCGGAAGTAGCCGAGACTCTAGATATCGCTGAAATATAAAAGCGCAACTTTAAAAAACATGTAACAACGCTTGTGATGTATGTTTAAATTTATATTTTGTTGGCTTTTATCCATGACTATTTGTCACGTATATCTAAATTGTAAGATTGACCTTGGTCAGTAATTGAGTTTAATGCCTACCTAACAAAACTCTTATTGTTGTGAAAACAATATAATTGTCACGTTTGCTATGCCCCAGCTATAAAGTCATGTAAAAGCAAGCTATAATATTCTTGTCTTGAATAGTATCGCGGCTTTGTGTTTGATCTCCAAACATTGCCGCGGGGCGAGTGTTAAACTCTTATGCTAGGTTACCTGACCAGCTGGAGACCAGAATCTTGAATCGGTGCAGGCGACAGATCGCACCACTTCACACCTATGTGTTACAGTTTAGTCCTAAGATCAGAGGGAAGCCCGCAGGGTGAACGGGGCGTGTTCTTGTCCGTCCCCATGTTGACAGACAGCGAGAGGGACATTGTCCGCTAAGTTTGATTGGATCAGTTCATAGCGATATCCAATCAGAACTGAGACAGAGGGTGTGATTACAATGCAGGCCGAATTATAACTTTCAGAGCTCTAAGAAAAAATTTAGTTTCACCTAGGCAGATTGCTAAGCAATAGGGTTACTCCAAGAGAAGCCACTCGTAATTTGTTGGTAAAACTTAAGAGGTAGATTCTAAGGAAAGACAAAGCTTTGAAAATGAAGCTTTTTAGGGGACAGAACTCCTGGTTCTGTTGAGTCCCGAGTCTCCAAGAGGTGTAGACGGAATTGAGAATAACCGAACAGTTGAAGTCGATAGAAGTCTAGTCGGTGGAGAGAAGGTGGAGAGAGTGTGGAGGAGGAGGAGGAAAAGGAGTCTGGAGGAGAAAGTGGAGGAAAAGGAGTAGAGAGCAGTCATGGAGGAGGAAAAGGAATTTGGAGAAAGTCGTGGAGGAAGAGGAGAAGGAATTGTGAGAAATAGGAGAGAGAAGAATACCAAAGTAGAATACAAGGACGGGTGGAAATCAATCTCACACTGCTAATCAAGTGATGCAGTAGGCTATTAAAGGGTAGAGCGGAAGAAGTGTAATTGGAATTTTGAATCATCTGGCTATTGAATTGTTATTAAATTGTTATTCATTGAATTTCACCCTTTCTTGTATATTTAACCATCTAACCATCGGTACTGCTGACTGGGTGCTCAGAGTTTTACATCTATCTTTCACTAAATTTAACTTCCAACAAAATAGAGCCTGGGTGGGACTTCTACAATAGTTTAAATTAAATACTGGGAGCACCCCACTCCACCATAAAAAATCCCCACAATAATACATAGCTAATATTTCTCTATGATTTCAGATTATATATTAAGATCATTATTACTGGAGGTAAATATGTTTACCTGAATTTGAATTTAGGACACTGGTGTTCCTCATGGGAATTCCAAGTGTACCTGCTGCATTACATTTTCTTAACATAAGTTTTAGTAAGAGACCTGACCTTGTTTAAAGCTTAAAATATTCTCAAAATAACCTTCAACTTAGTACTGTTATTAATTTTTGGGTTTTTTTTAACAATGGGAGAAGTAAACAGAATTTCTTTATTGTAAATTATGTCTTAACATCAGTTTCTGAGGACTCAATTTAGGTTGTGTTTCAGTTAATATTGCAGAGGATTCATTTCTTTAAATTATTCATTGAAATTTCAAGGTGCTCATTATTACTTCTTGAACTAAATCACTATTTTGGAATTGTACTGAATTCGTTCAAAGGCGTTTTGGATTATATCACCATGATACAGGAAGACTGTCGGCATATTAGCACATTCAAAGCTACTGACATCATCAAGTTCAATATAGAAATTTGTTTGGATCACTACTGGAATTCATTTGAAGAAGAGAAAGACAAATGCAAGTGCAGAGAGTTGCTGAAAGAGTTAGAGAGAGAGACAGAGACAGAGACAGAGACAGAGAGAGAGAGACAGAGAGAGAGAGAGAAGATATGCAAATGGAGTGTGTGTGATTTGGATATTTATTGTAGCTTTGACAATTTTTCAGTCATATCGCTACGATGTCTGCAGCATGGCAGTATATAGAGATGTCTAGCACTGGGGCATCATGCCGCTGTCCCACCCAGTCACATTATCCTAACATCGGGCCAACCAGTCCCAACACTAACCTCTTAATGCTGAGCACCTAACGAGGCAGCTGTTAGTACCATTTTTATGTCTTTGGTATGACTTGGCTGGGGTGCGAACCAGCAACATCCCGCATCCGGGATGGACGCTCTAGCCACTAGGCCACTGGAGTGGTCAATAGGCAAATGGAAATAAAAAAGAAGAGATGGAAATACAGAGAGAAAAAGGGGAAATGCAATTTACATTACAAATTTGAACTGAAAAGTGAAAAGCAACCCCTCCCTTTACATACAAACTCATGTTTTTTGATGCTATCATAAATAATATGTTAGATCCAATTTTTAGAGAAGAGGAAGTAGATCAGCATGGCCAAGAGAGCATTGGGATATATTTTTACAAAGTGTACTTATGGGCAAAGCTAATAAAATCGACACTTCGTGGTTATTACAACAAAGTGTTAACTATGATGTGGTTAAGGAATGTATCTTGAGATGTTATGAGTTGGTACCTGATGTATATCAACACAAGTTAGGAATTTCAAAATGGAAACTGGACAGACCCATGTTGAACTTGCAAGAGAAAAAGAACAAATACTGGATCAGTGGTGCTTGGTCAAAAAAGGTTGATCAAGATTAACATAACCTCAGACAGCTTATATTAGTTGAAAGGTTCAAATATTGTGTCCATAGTGATGACAAGAACTAGAGTGGCAAGTAAAAAGGTTGAAATGCTAGAAAATGCTGCTTATACAGCTGATGATTATTCCTTGAATCAAAAGTTTCTTTTGTCTTTAAGTTTTCCTCTCAGCAGTTTTTCTGGTAAAAATCATCTCATTCTCGTATCAGTACTCGCAAGTCTGAGTCTGGCATGTTTTAGATATCATATTTATGACAAGACTGATAAGGAATCTTTATCTCGACCTATGTGCACTTATTGCAACAAGAAAGTGCATGTTATTTCTGATTACTACAGATTGAAAAATAAGCAACATAATAATGACAGACTTTCCAAATGCTCTTATTTTAAGATGTCAACATCACAGTCATGTATTGAAAGTAATAAATTTGTTGGATCAAACAAATCAGTCTGATTTTATTATTGAGAATTATACGCCATTTATGTTGAAAATTTCTATATGACCTGGGGGCAATTCTGCCAAGCCCAACCCCATTAAAATATTAAGGTACACAGGAGCTTCTCCAAGTCTTTTATTATGAGGTACATTGCCTGTATCTGAGAAAAAAAATCTATTCAGAGTGTTCTTATTCAGGATGTAAAGTCCGGCTTTATTTTTCCTTTCCAGTGTAGCGAACTCATGACCAATGATCCGCCTACTGAGCTGCTATTGCCACCTACCTAATAATGTCTGAAACCAAAGTATTAAAAATAAGTAACAGTAGGAAGTTGAGAAGAAAAAGAAAACGATTAAATTGCATCATAATTTAATTAAGCCATCCAGATAAGCATATATGAATATGACACATATTTAACTGCATACAGTAAATGGCTATAATCATCATCTCCACAAAAATGTTTAATATAAAAGATGCAACCCAAAGAAATTAATTTCAGTCAATTTGTATGTCATTATTGAATAAGTACAAGAAGCTGGCCACAGCCCTGCATGTTGAGTCCACTCATGAACAATATTCAAAATGTTGGTTACAATGGTATTAAAGTGAAAGAAAGTAAAAAACTGCAACATTAAGGGTAATCTAGGGGGTTGACAGATGAACGAAATTACATCAACTACCATCTAAGGTGGAGGAGTCTTGACAAAATATGGCATCACAGGAAGACATATATGCAATACTACTGCATTGTTACATGAAAACATCATCTTAGTTATCTTTACTGTCTGCATGAACACTCTCTATTATAATCAGACAAGGTAGTTCCTTTTAAACCCGATGAAACGTCAAACTGTCAATTTGTTTTTGGAAGGAACATTAAGCAAGACAATTTCCTTTGTAAAGCATAAATGTATTGAGTAATTCAAATAATTTCATCTTTACTTATTCAGAGAAAGAAGCAAACAAAATTTAAGTTATCTGTGCCATAATTCCAATTAGATTTTTTTCCCTGAAGTCCAAAAAGACTTATAAAAATGAGAAGTGGGCAGCGGACCTTTGAGCACACTAAAACACACGCTAAAATACAAGTCAAGAATATAGATGCGACATAATGTCGTTGATTGACATTTTAAACATCTGACAAACAGAACAGTTGCATAAATAAATTCATCTGAAAGTTGTTTAATAAGTTTTGCCTTCAGAATATTCAGACAAACTTAAGTTGGAGCAATAAAATTGTACTAGACTTGCATTTAAGGTATGCAATGTACCATTTCAAAACTGTTGTATATATCTTACCGAAGTATACATGTCTTAATATATTATGGGTAAAGAAATTAAAATGCAAACTTCTTTAAAACTAATATGAAAAATATGTACACGAAGAGCATATTTGTAAAAAGAAGCAAACTTTAAACAGCATGTTAAAAAACCGTACTGCATAATTATACTGAAGTACTCTTGACTTAAGAGACAACACTCAATTTTCTGATGGAAATATTCAAATTTACATTTTTGAAACATGGTAATACTTTCAATGTTTGTTTATTGAATGACAAATAGATAAGAACTACTTCAATGACAGGAAATATATTTGCTTAACAAAAATATGAAAATGTACAAATAACAAAACTAGAAATCTGAACACAAATTTAACCTTTCTTGGCCTGAATGCAAATTAATTGAATTACTAAAAAGAAATCGAAGAACACACTGTAATCATAACTGGAAAATCTACCCTATTTCTTTGCCTATAAGTCACTGTCAAGTTTAAGTTGAATTTGCACATTTTGTACAGTTTCCATCCTTCATCCAAATAAAAGTAGATGCTGAGTATAAGACAAGGAAAGAGCAATACCTTGTATTTTTACTACTGTTTGTCCACATAGCATCGTGAATTTTCTATAAATTTGCAGATCAGCACCATAATGTAGCTAAAAGTACCTAATTTGTTTCACACAAAATATTTAAAAGAAATTAGCTACTTTTAGCTACAGATGACCTGAAAAGTTAATAATTTACAGATAGGTTAAAATTCGCAATGCTGCGTGAAATGAACTTTAGCAACTTCCATTTTCAGGAATATTAATAGTATGTATTTCAGATTACAGGGAAATTGCATCACTGATGCTAAAATGTCTTTTCCAGAGTTCTGTTTTGATGAGAGAGGCATGTTCATTCCATCGCATTTCATGCTATTTTGTACATTACTGCCCTGTTTATCTGCAGCTTTTATGAAAGAGAAAACAGTAATAAAGTAAACAGTAAATGTAAACTAATAAAATACACGCCATAATCCTTCAGTTTCAAATTTAAATGTTCACAATATTTATATCCATATAGGTAGGCTCCATTTAGGTCAAATCCCAAAAATGACCACTGAATCATACGGTGTAATTTTCTTTGTACGCACAATGACATCTCCTTTCCCAACAAATAAGAGTAAGTACATGTATGGCATATGGTTTTCATCTTTGCTCATGCTAATTGTTAGTCTGAATGACATTTCTGTCGTCGAGTACAAAATGTGTCAATGGTTGAGAAACTTGCATGAGTAAGCACCTGGCATTACGTGGTACTGTATTCATAATACCCAATGGGTAGTCTCATTTCCCGATTTAATCTGGTCTGCCGAACATTGACCTCAAACAGGTTATAACTGGAATGACTTGACTCAAGCATTAGTGTATTTAATTAGCATGTAAATAACACTGCAAAGCTGTTTTGTTCTTGAGACAATGGAGATCATAATTAAAACTTGATGGAATTGTTGGCACAGTGGTATCAATTGATAATGGAATGTAGCATTGCCTTTGTACAGGAATATGATCACTATTGTCAACTAATTTAACAATACAGATTATAATTGCCCTGAAACCTCTCTCTCATATCAGGGCATATTTTATTTGATCACAAGGTGCAAGAAGAAAATGTGATGAAATACCTGTCTTTGTCATTGTTATTCATTTTCTAATGCACATATATGTAATCAAATTAAAACAACATATAGTATTAGTACATACTATTTTAGCACAATTACATCTGATGCACATGAATTTAATATAGAAAATCATGTAGACAATTTAAGATCCTTCTCATTCTTGGGTGCTAATTTATTTAGTATGCAATCTCTTTCCAAAACAATAATTATTTTACACATTATTTTCCATACTTTTGGAGAAAAATATTTTTTTTACATAACAAAAAATTACACGATGAACAATAACAAAAGTTGAATGACATAATCCATATACATGTCGATTTGGAATATACAATGAAGCCCAGACTTACTAATCCAAAAGTATCAACTTATAGGCCAGCAAATATTTATCATCTGTTTGAATTTTGAAGGTAAAGGTTCTAGTTCTTTAGGCTTTAACATAGCTTTAGATTTTGAATTTGTAATAGACTTTAATTTGGCTTGGACCATGGACATCTTGCCATAATAGATTCCTTCCTCTTTGCCTTTTCACATGCTGCGGTTCCTGGTAGTGAAGCAGTTCTTATAAACTGTCCCAGTTATCTTTCTACAGCTGCCTTCTCCTCCTTAGACCATGGTACTCTAGTCATTTTCTTCTTTTTTGCTTTCACACTTGACTTGCAGTTTTTACCTTAAAAAAAAAAAATATCCCTTTTACTTTCTGGTCTTACATTCCCCAAACATTAAAACCATTTTAAACAGGAATTGTTCAACTGTTTACCAAGTAAGGCCTGTTCCATTGAAACATACAATGGACCCAGGAAAGGCACTTTTAAAGTGGTTACTCACCCAAAGATGCAATTTAAAATTTTCTTATCATTTCAATATGAACTCTGTGAAATAAAAGTACTCTGGCATATAGTTTTAAAAAATCTGCCTTCCCTGGGTACCATGTATGTTTAAATGGAACAGCCCTAAGCAATGTAAAGAAACCAATCCTGACAATAGAAAACATTAAAATTAGGATCTTGAGTTCACACTGACAAATATATTATTGTAACATACTAATAAACTACCTTAACAGCAACATCTACCAATGAATATCATCTACAAGTAAACATTATGTAACATTTTTAACCTCAGCATTACAGCCATATAGTACATGAACTGTAGCCAGTAAAAGAAAGTAAACAAGTTTAATTGTTAACATCTATAGGAACACATCAAACCAAAAAGGAATAATGTGCCATTAACTAAATATGATTTAGATATACTGGAACAATTAGATTTGACATAAAATGAACTCAGTTTAATATAGTGGGATAATGTTATCACCGATTTTTTTTAAACAGTCTTGAAAGTGCAGACATTAGCATAACAGTGATTTCTTTATTTTCATGTGAAAAACTTGTGATTTGTAAAAAGAAAAATATATTTCTGCTGCTGCTCTAATGCTCTGAAATATAATTATTTTGATGCAACAAAAGGTCCAAGCAATCTAGTATGATACATTTAGATAACATGTTATAATCATGTAATTTCAACTTATAGATATTACAAAGTGGATATCCATAATACATGTGCTCATTTTCCAACACGGATCATCATGGGATCTTGAAATTGGTTGTTTGTTTTAACCATCAAGAAACAAATTCACAGCCTTAGTGGTTTTTGTGATCACATCTGGGTTTTGGGTTGGGTTTTTTTTAAAGCATTGAACATCAATTTATTTCAAGTGCTAAACCCCAGGGGCATCAAGTTTAATAAATTACCTACATAAATTCCACTGTTATGTAAATTTAATTTGCATTGTTTGTTAGTTATTTTTTTTAATTTTGTATTTCATTACATGCTATTGTAATGTAACATTGTATGTTGGACTTGACCTTGTCCAAAATTGAGTTCATCTTCTGCTTGACCTGAATTGACGTTTTTTAAATTTTATTTTGTAAACAAATAATACATGGCTAAAATATTCTTTATGTGTATGGGTTTAATATCAGGATCATTATTAACAGAAGAAGTAAATATGTTTATTTGGGTCTGGGTTTAGGTTTTGAAATTCCCTTAGTGTAATTCACATAGTCCAGGTTCTGCTTTCTAATAAAAACAAACATTTTTATTTTGGAAACATCAGGATCATTCTAGAAGGTTATTGTCCATTAGGTATTAGGTCTTTTTTAGAAAATGCTAAAAGTGACCTGAGGTCAAGTAGAGATATATATAATCTTGTAACTGAAAGGATTTTTCAGTCATGCTTTAAGGTTTAGCACTTTCAAGTTGAATTATAAGTATTGTTCAGTATTTTATTTTCGGCTGGAATCTCTTACTTCAAATTATTGAATTCAAGTGATTATTTACCCTGGAAATAAAAAAGTGCTCTGATAAACTTCTTCTTCTTTTATAGGGAATTCAAACCTGGAATGATATTACTGTGATTCAACAAAAGACTTGGAACATCAACACTCTACACGCCGCTAAAGACACATCAACACCCTCAGCTTTGGATTTAATTTATTCAGGGCTTTAAATTATTAGGACTTGTGTAATTCTAGGATTATTTAGAATTTAATGCATACTACCGTAAGTTCCTTTTAATTACAATTTCACTTTGTATTCTAGGGAAATAAATTACTTGTTGAATATTACAAAGCTTATTGCTTTTCACTCTTTTCTGTTCCTTACCTTAACAGCATGGACTTGTAACACATCTCTTTCTTCTTCTTCTTCTTCTGAACCATCATCCTGATGGTTTTCAATAACATCTGTAAGAATAAATCTTCAAATATATTTTCTATTAAATAAAATATAAGAACTTGATACCTGCCAATTGTTTTCATTATCACAAATGCAATAACAAGGTAACAAGACCTGCTATGTGTCTTATATCTTGCTACGATCTGACCTATCAGATATGTGAAAATGGCGAGCCATAATGTATATTTGCATATAGTTTTATCATTATATTTGTTGAAGCTAAGAAAACTATATATCAAATATATAAAACACATTAGACAGAAAATGTTTCACTGTACATGACACTCTGTCTAGCTATGATACATATCTGGGTTAAATATCAGCAAAAAGACATATGAACAGACAAAACAGCACTGCAGAATAATCGGACAGATTTTGGATACCACAATGACAACATCATCCTTCCAGCTATTTTTAATAATAATGAGAAATACTGGATTGCAATGGGAACAAAAAATGAATGAGCAATATGCAAAATGAGGTCATCAAAGTCAAAGTAATCAAATTTAACAAATTAACTGGAATTTTAACAAGCTGAATGACATTCTATACCTTAACGTTGTGCCTTACATCATTTCATTATTTCATGGACCATTTATCAAGCGCAATGTTGATATCTTCCAAGGAGTCAGGATGATCAGTCTTTGGTTGTACAGTGTTTTATCTACAAATGGCTTCATGTAAGTCATTTGACTCATCAAGGCAAAAAACAGTGAGTCAAAATCCAAACCTATGAGTCTTATTCAAGCCAATTATCAGTTTCAAGCAGTTTTTAAAAAAGACTTATATTGTTTAAATACACAACAAAAATATTAGTTATATAATGTGACTAAAGCCAATAAGGCAATCCCTTGCCAGAAGCATCTGAACATTCTATATTTGTTAAAAATGTTGTTGATGGTTTCATTTGACCAGGCATTTATTGTTGGCTATGTCAGTGCTTTCATCTGCCATTGCTATCACAAATGACGAATTTTGCAGGTCACGTATAAGACTATCCTCAATAAGGTTTGATTGGCTCTTCAATAACTCTGAACAGGTAGCAGCCGAGTCATAGCCTACTGAATGGTGGAATTCTTCAAAATGCCAATGGCATCAATTTCTTCAGTGACGATTTTTAGACCGAACCTTTGTTTTTTGTAAATCAGCAAAACATAACATTGGGGTGTGTCAATTTACGTACCGACGACAATTTTTGTGCATCAAATCGGAAAAGTCTGCATATTTGACGCATGACACATAGGTAGATAAAACACTGGTTGTATCAACAACCCAATCATGTTTTAACTATGCAACAGAAGTTAGAAGCATTATAAGAAGCTGCTACTAGGGTACCAGTCAGTCATACCATGTAGGGCATCACCTCTGATATATACTGGTGGAGGGTCCATGCACTGCCTGAACAATCACTGATCTATAGCATAACCCATTGGCAATCAACAACAAGGACAAGTTTTCAAGAATATTGATAAAACTGCTCAGATTTGATTCTAATCGTGTTAATCATACAAAATTTACTCTGCTGCCTTTCTCCTTACAAAAGTATATGCAGATAAAATCAAGCAGTTTTGATTTTCAAAATGTGTTGACCATTTCAGTAGATTGATTTGTTATGGAAGCAAAGATATTCCCAATATGTTTGAACTAAGTGTAAATTTGCTATTAACAAAATGACAAATAACTTTTGGTGGTCAAAAACTTTAAAAACAAACTAAACTACTTGATTCTGTCTGGAAATGGTGCCCCGAGTGGTCTAAAGTGCTCACCGTTACGGATCACTGCCATCTCATCTCTGTCTGCATGGGTTTGAGTCTCAGGTTTGACCAATGTGAGTATGTGAGAAAGCTTGCCAGTAGCTTCTCGTGGGTTGGTGGTTCTTTCTGGGGTTTTCCCAGGTTCTTCCTCCACCAATGATACTGGCCGCCATGTATAGCCTATCTTGTGCTGAAAAATGGCATTAAACCCTATAAAAACAACAACAACTGTCTGGATATACTTCCACGAGGAAAAAGGCATCATGTTAAATACAGTAAGACCAAAGCAATTAGACAATGGAACATGTATGCAGCAGAAATTGTTTAGGAAATGTGTGTGTGTGTGTGTGTGTGTGTGTGTGTGTGTGTGTGTGTGTGTGTGTGCTTTGAATTTTTAATGTAGCTTTAAAAACTTTTCAGTCACATCGCTATGATGTCTGCAGTGAGACAGTTTATAGCAATGTCTAGCACTGGGGCTTCATGCTACATACATGTAGCATCTTGTCCCACCCAGTCACACAGCACTGGCCTTAGCAAACGTGCAGCCCGATTTGGTTCATTTTGTCGGGCCCCCTGTGAACAAGGCATTTGAAAATAAACTTTCAAACAAGTTATTATGATATTGAACTTAAAAACTTTTATAAGATATTGAACTTAAAATCAGTCCAACCAGCCTAAGGCTGGCCCTGCAATCACATTATCCTGACACCTGGCCAACCAGTGCTAACACTAACCTCTTAATGCTAAGTGCTAAGCGAGGCAGCTACTAGTACCAATTTTAAAAGTTTCTGGTATGACTTGGCCAGGGTTCGAACCCACGATCTCCCGCATTTAAGGCAGATGCTCTAACCACTAGGCCACTGGCATGGTTTGTTCAGGAAGTAAGACAATGACCACCCCTAATCTCACTATACGTATCAGGGGCGACATCTTACATAGTAGGACTAGGGTACCAGTGTGATGTTGCTCAGTTAGTAACATTAATACTATAGTAGTCCACCATTCAAGCATTAATTTCTAATTTCTAAAACAGAAATGCAGCCAGTGCCTCTAAAATTTAATTCTTTACTGACCACTTAACGGGGCCTTCAATGGGACAACTACTTAATTCATGAACATCATTTAAGATTCAAATAAAGCTAGTCATAATAATACATTAAATACTGCACAAGTAATAAAAACTATGCACTATTCATTTAATCTACAGAAAATATGGATAAGGAATCTCAAGGTAGAAACAATCATGTTATTGTTTTGACAAGGTATGCCCTCCTTGCACATAGAGGCAGTGTTCTCAATAGATTTCCAAACTAAAGAGTCATGTGTCAGTTAATTCCAAATTCTCAAGGGTATTTTATAATATGTGTCTTCTCAAAGGCTGTAATTTAAATCATTCCTAACACTATGCTGTAAATGTTTAGATACTGCAGCTATATTAATGTGCTTTATACATAAAAAATCATGGTCTGAAAAACATCGGATACTATAACAGTATCACCCTACTCCATTTTGATGATGCACCGTTTTGACCCCACATCATAAACTCTCAGTTCTCAAGAGAATGAATCTCTCAATGACAAAAAAATTACTTGCCATAAAAATCCATTTCACTAATTATCCTGTTTTGAATCAGTAAAGTTCTCATCAATGTCCTTAGTAACTATTTCGATGAGGCAAACCAACCTCTGCCTAAAACAGTCAGCTACTAAACATGTGATGGCAATGTGACAGACAGTGGACACCTACATCAGTAACACTGTTTAGAATACTGTAATGAATTCTCAAGTTCCATGCGGAGCCGTTGTAACCGATTTTTTCAGGTGGTTCTTTGTTACTGTAATATGCACATATTTACAAGAAACAAATACTTTTATGATACATTTCATAGTTGTATCAGCATCCTTTACATTTGTTTTAGGGGCCCCGAGTGGCTGAGTGGTCTAAAGTGCTCACCATTCCGAATCACTGCCGTCTCACCTCCATCCGCGTGGGTTCGAGTCTCAGGCTTGGCTAATGTGGATACATGAGAAAGCTTGCCAGTAGCTTCTCTTGGGTCGGTGGTTCTTCCCGGGGTTTTCCAGGGTTCTTCCTCCACCGGTTATACCGGCCGCCATGTATAGCCTATCTTGTGCTGAAAAATGGCTTTAAACCCTACAACAACAACAATAACAACATTTGTTATATATCAAAGTACTGTGATCTTGGATGATGATAAAAGCAATTTTACTTTAAAAACAAATTTTCAATAATCCTTTAACAGAATCTTGATATTTAACTTAATCTGACCTATATAATTTAGTTCTTTTGAAGATAAAGGTAAGAATGATAAGTTGAAATTAAAATCTTCTCCTGTAACTTTGTCTTTGTCTACAGTTATCTACACTTTTCGAGAAATGAGTTATGATGGATGCATATGCACATTGGTCATTAATTTTTTAAAAACAGGTCATACGTTAAATCTAATAAGCTACCGTATATTTTGTACTAACAAGTAAGCCATTTTATTATAATACCATAATTTTCCCCAAATTTGATTAATTTTGCTTTCAAGACAAAATCTCTCCCCAATCAAAATCATGATAAATATAAGAAAACCTCTAGGAATGCTAAAGTGAGTTTTTTTTGTCGCATTTTCCCTGTAAATCTGAGTTTTCTATGTACTACTGTTGTTACTCTAAAACACTGTTAAATACTGGAGCATATATTACAACGGTGGCACAGGGAGTAGTAGACTTGTGTGAAGGTGAGAAGTGTGACAAACCTTAACTCGGGTAGTTTGGGAGCCATATATTTTTGGATGACGTCACCAAGATTTGTATGTGGAAACCATATATTTATGGCACAGGGCAGTGTCATCTTCTGATGTCCAGTCTAGGCCAACTATTAACCATGTATTAATAATTAGCAGGGAAATAGTACTTGTTTAAGTCCATAGCTCTGTATCAATGTAACAAAACATCAGTGAAACAAATATTACAACAGACTTATTTGCCCAAGAAAGCTGTTGTCAACACTGTATGTTGATGTAAGCAATATGGTGGCTGTTAATTATAGTTGCAGTCTCGCAGCTGACTCATAGCCAGTTGCTGCTGACATTCTTATATATGTATGGAATAGTCCTAATACAATAAAGTTCGTTAGGGCTTTGTGTAAAGTGTAGAGGTATAAATAGCAATATGCAGAGTTTTCCAAACTTGAGAATTAATTTTCAGCAGGAATATATGTGTTGATGTGAAAAGTGCTCTGACATATCACATGTTGACATGGCCATCCCATCCCATTCAGTAACAACATTAAGTTCCACTAAATCGAGCTTAAACTATAGTCTGAATATACTCCCCGTTTATTGGTACCCCCACCTTCCAATTTAAAAAACACAAGGAGAAATGAGATGAAAGATGCCCAGAACTTAATCATTTCATTTATTGATTTATAATTTCAAACCTGATTATGCCCGGGGTGGGGCCTAACACAGTTATCATCTGCATGTTTCACTTCAAATGAAGTTTTCAGTTTAAAAGAACACCATGCTTGTCAATCATTTCTGATTCCTGGGTAAGTCCATTTTCATCGAAGGAGTATATGCACAACTACACATGTACGTACATAGAAGGAAAATACTATGTTGTCTGCTTCCTATATCTACAATGTCGAATCAAGCAAAAGAAAAGAATGACAACTACAAATGTGCCTTTCCCGTGGATTTAACAAGCAGTGTAATTTCTTTCTTCATGTAAGGAAAGAGATATAAAAGTTTGTTTATCAACGAGTCTGTCATGTACAGAGCCTTATCTTCTGTTGGGACATATATTGCATCATCAAGATAACTGTACTAGCTTGAAAGGGACCAACCATTTACTTTTCGAGGGTATCAGGTACTGATACAGAGGTATTCCATTTTCCTTTCCTTGCCTATCTGACTTTTTTTAATTTTCTTTTTCTTTTTCGTTCTTTTTTAGAATAAAAAAAACAAACAAAACAACAAAAAGTACAATATTCTTCTTGTACTATAAAGATCATTTTGCTCTGCTTCTCTCTCAACAATGAAGCTGAAAAGGAAATGGAAGAGAGAGAGAGAGAGAGGTGATCCACTTCTTCATTAACCCACTCTTATGACATCAGTGTGAACTGTTGTGACATGGGAATATAATAACCACGACCTTCGCACAGGGGCTCGTATTGTTGCTTACAATTTAACTGTCAGTCATAATATTACTATGTGTATGACTGATAGTTAAATATAAGCAATGGTACGAGGCCCTGTGCATCAAGGTCATTAGTGGAATGGGACACAAGCAAGTTGTCACAGATGATAATGAATGAAAGAACAGACAGCTGTTTTGGACGAATATAATAAGCAACTATATAAAGAATCTTTTTGTTTCTTACCAGTCCGATCAAGTAGGTCTTGGCATCTTCCAAGAGTTAGGTCACAGGCGCATTAAGTCTCGAAGCAATAAAATCCATGTACACACCAAATCATGCGCCAAAAACACCGCACTATATCAGTCTCACCGGGCTTAAAATATCGCACTTTTTTGCTGGCACCACCAGTTTACGATTATTACAAAATTATTCTTTTTAAATCACTAATAATACTAGTAGTTATTTTTGGTGGCGCTCTACGTTTCGTATTTAGCATAGGGTTAAAATTTTTAAGAAAAAGAATTTCCCCGGGTTTCCTCACTAGTTATATTGGCTATTTAAAAAAGACTTTGTATATCTTAGGTATTGTTCAAAGAACCTTTAATTCCCTTTATTTTGGTGTATGATTGATGGGTGTAATATGGGTTATAGAGTATACAGCTTGGCCTTACTCCAGATGTGCACCTTTCAAAACAGTGATAGCTCCACTTGCTCATTTTCACTTCCTGAACTTCAGAGGTAAATTGTAAAAAAAAGAGCCGATAACTTTTTTTACATTTTATTTATTTGGTAATTCATTCATTGCACTTTCAGAAGCTGGTGTTGTCTAGTCTAGCAAAATTCATTTTTCCTATTTCAATAGCTGCCAAGGATAGTGTACTTTAGACAAATTCAGGTTGAGTTTTGGAGCACAAGGGAGCAGTCATTTTAGTTAGCAGTGTGCTAAGATCATTTACAATTTCCAAAAGTACAATATCCAAAGAAATGTCAGCCACATTACATGAAAGTAGCATAGAGGTATGCCAACATTCTCACCACTGTGCATGTTTTAAATGCAAACAACTTCACCTTACATACATCACTCTCTCAAAAGTACATAATAACTGGTGAGCGCCACCTTAAAGAGCATATAGGTATTATTATTGTATGATTTAATTTTGATTGTATGGCTGAAATATTTAAGTCACAAGCATCAAAACAGTCCTTTTGAATAATTGTCCTGTATTTCCCCCCTCAGAACAGCATTTATTAGAGTCAGAGTCTCAAACAGGTACAGCCCCGCCCCCCACCTTTTGATAAAAAGTGAGCTATTTTAAAAATGCGCACTGCATTTTGTCAACATAGCAACCAGTGTTATGCTGACAGACAGGAACATGAAACTAGCCATATTTATTCCTGAAATGTCAACAATAAATTTTACAGTTTGAAAAGGGATGGAACATGTGAGGTTCATAAAGGTCAAAGGTCAAAGGGTAAAATATTAACTTATTGTTTAATATGGAAGAAAGCAAATTTGCTTTGTCATCATTTACTTTTTAACATCATTGCAAATAAATGAAAAGAAACATTTTCACTATATATTTCTTTTACTTAATGCAACAGTTTTCAATTTAAGTTGACTTTATTCCTATATTCTAACACTTCTAATTTCCCTATAATTAAGGTCACTACTCACACAAACATGCCTCATGGCAAATTATGTAAGCTAGAGCAAAATAAGCATAATTAGCTTATTTTCATGAATAAAATCAATGTTAATGTACCATTTTATTCAGAACATCATACATAATAATATGAAAATAAGAAAAATAATTGCATAAATTTTTATATTTGTTTTAAGGTGGCACTCTACAGTTTCCTATTTAGCATAGGGTTAGAATTTTAAAGAAAAAGAATTTCCCCGGGTTTCCTCACTAGTTATACTGGCTATTTAAAAAAGACTTTGTATATCTTAGGTATTGTTCAAAGAACCTTTAATTCCCTTTATTTTGGTGTATGATTGATGGGTGTAATATGGGTTATAGAGTATACAGCTTGGCCTTACTCCAGATGTGCACCTTTCAAAAATGTGCTAGCTCCACTTGGTCATTTTCACTTCCTGAACTTCAGAGGTAAATTGTAAAAAAAAGAGCCGATAACTTTTTTTTTACATTTTATATATTTGGTAATTCATTCATTGCACTTTCAGAAGCTGGTATTGTCTAGTCTGGCAAAATTCATTTTCCCTATTTTAATAGCTGCCAAGGATAGTGTACTTTAGCCAAATTCAGGTTGAGTTTTGGAGCACAAGGGAGCAGTCATTTTAGTTAGCAGTGTGCTAAGATCATTTACAATTTCCAAAAGTACAATATCCAAAGAAATGCCAGCCACATTACATGAAAGTAGCATAGAGGTATGCCAACATTCTCACCACTGTGCATGTTTTAAATGCAAACAACTTCACCTTACATACATCACTCTCTCAAAAGTACATAATAACTGGTGAGCGCCACCTTTATGAGTCGTATTTATAGGTATACGAAATTTACAGTGACACTGCACAGAAGCGATGTTCTGATTGGATGACAAACAATCAGAAGTCATATGCCTTCTGATTGGCTAAGTGTTTGCACACCAGTCTACAGCCCAAGGAAAACTGCAAATTGTGTGAACTATACACACGGAGTGTAACTCACTGTCAGACATTACCGACTTTGTGAGGACTATCACAATAACACGTAGTTCATCTAATATGATCATTCTCAACCATTTGCCGATGAATCATTTCGAGGACTGGTGTGTAAGTCCTCACAATGTCATCAAGTCCTCGAGATGTTGGTGTGCATTCAAACTTAGGTCCTCGCAAGTATAGCAAAACACACACACACACACACACACACACGCATGGCAAATAATTTTACCTATTCACCTGTTTTTAAGTTCTTGTTATAAACAAATAAGCATAATTTTTATAATTTGTATTTTTTTATTAACCTGTCTTATGTTTGAAATAAATGAACAAAGTTTTGATAATTTCTTTTCTTTTAAAGAAATGTAACAAAAAACAATCCAAAATAATTAGGTCTTATTACTAAAACTTTGATAATATACTAGTTAGACCCTAGCTAAAACTGACACACTAGTTTGATCATTTTTGTCATGTGGCAGCCATGGTTAATCGGTTAATAATAGATCATCGATCAGTTGGTGTAACCGATGATCGATCATGAAATTTTAACCAGTTCCCAACACTATTAATTAGGTCATTGTCCAAAATGTCCCTGAATGAATTCACTACAGTTCCTGAATAATAATTTCAGTCTAGAGTAAATGATTACTTTGTAGTTCCAATGAATTATCCAAACAAATCTTTCCTATCAAATTATATTTAAACACAACATTAAACACATCTGTAGACTGATGTTAAAACAATAACATATGAAATAGGAATTAATTACTTGTTCACCGCTATCTTCCTTATATACATGCATATGGTCTTAAAACACAATTTTCTCCTGCTTACTACGTGACATTTCAAAATACCCAACACCACAAAAGAGCCCATCTGACCGATCCATCCAATGGGAAAATAACCCCGAACTCATAAACAGGTTCATTATTAATATTATTACATTAATAAGGATCATAAACACCCATTTGTAGATCCTATGAAATCTACAAGCACGCAACAAATGTAAAAGGCACATTACAGATATACATAACAAGAACATAAATGATGGGGTAAATCTATAGTGTGATCAACTCAACAGTTTTCAGAGGGGTGACAAATATTCAACACATCCAGCATAAAAGTAACAATCTCCAGTGCATTCCTTAAGTTCAGATAGCATACCTGCCTAAATCTGCAACTGGCTCCTTTTGCTACCCCATAAACCCTATTTTTGAAGCACCCCCAAACCTACCTGTTACATGTACTTTTAAATCTGTAATGGCTACTTCCAATTTTGTGGAATGTCCTGACCTCTGTATTAAGAGATAGCAAATTCTTTTGTAGACTTGTGTCTCTGAGGATACCAACACAATCACATTAGAAATATAAGCTCCACTACCTTTCTAACTGAGCAATTCTACAATGATTAAACATGCCACATGCCTGCGGCATGATGCCCCAGTGCTAGACATCACTATAAACTGTCACACTGCAGACATTGTAGCGATATGACTGAAAGATTGTTAAAGCTACGTTAAAAATCTGAATCAGACATTGTAGCGATATGACTGAAAACTTTTTAAAGCTACATTAAATATCTAACTCACACACACACACAATGATTAAAATTTCATCTCTTGTCTTACCCATTATGTCCCCTTTGCCCTGTTGGGTGGTGCTAGTTTAAGCTGAGTGTTACACCAATTATGATCCTTCAGTTTACAAGGTGGCATGTGATAATTTGTTAGCAACATGATCAGATAAAAAATCTCCATGAAACAAAATTAAGACATTTGCTTTCACCTTTAAATACATTCCCTGATCACATTAAAGTTGGAAGAATGGGTAAGAGGAGGAGAAAATGAATGAACATCCAATTTCTACCATCAGCCTCTTTCAAGGGCAGGCTGTCTAAATTCCCTATAAGAACGATAAACCATCATGTAATATTATGGTAGTACAACTAACAATCATGTGACCTATGAGCACAACACTTCAGTAAGAACATATTATTTCCCTCACTTAGCATTAAAAAATATAAAAAGACTTGAATGAATCTAGTGAAAATGCTATACCCATATCTCCGAGGTGGATGTTCTCACTTTAAGAGAGATAAAAACTTGAGAAGGTGCATTCCAGCAAATTCCAATGTTAACTCCAACATACAATGTTACATTACAATAGTACATATTGAAATTAAAAACAAAAAAAAAACAATAAAAAAACAATGCAAATTAAATATAAATAACAATGCGAAACTAAAATTGTTATTACTCCTTTAGAAAAGTGACTACTCTGCAGCAAAATCAATTCATTATGACTACCTGCATTTGTCCAAAGACTGAAAATGTCTGTATTATCAGATTGATGCTCCTTGTCTTTCTTCACTACTATATCAAAAGGGATTTTGGAGTTATGACTTTACAAGTGAACAACAGGCATATTATATTAATTGTCAATGATAAAACTGAAAAGGCTGTCTAAAGTGTTCTAGTTAATTTATCAAAAAACCACAAAACAGTCACGTAAATAATGTACTTCAGAAGTAATTTTAGCCCAATATAAAAATTAGATCCCAACATTTCATTACTGTTTCAGTGATGCTAACAACAGCATAGTGGTGGTGGGGGTAACACATCAATCTGGCTAACTGGGACCGATCAGAAGTTTGATCAACAAACATAAACTCAAGTTGGAACAATGGAACTCTGCAGAAGTGTATGACACTGCTAAATTACACAGTGACACATGAATTAAATCCAATGATAAATGGTCATTAAAATGAACTATATTTAATACTCCATACAATTTAACAGTGAATTTCTTCTCTGATTCCCATTCACTCATAATGGACATAAATAATAGTAAGAGTTTACAAAATAATAGTACATAGCAAGGAAAAACTAGAGGAACAGTGGAAATTAAATTCAAGAAGGGACACATTTCATCTGCTTGGCATCAAATAAATTACCACAAAACACAAATCTTCCTGAAGCTAAGTCTGTCCATCAATCACTTGTGTATATTCTATCATGCAAACTGAGACCTGCAAAAAAAAGATAAAACAAGTTTTACTTCTGCACTTTCAATACTCAGTGAAAACATTACAGAGGAAAACTCAACAAACTTTCTGAACTAATTTGAGAGTTTGAACCCAATGAATGTGAAAATGTTTAACCTGCTATTAAATTCTGTAAAAGACAAGATCTCTGCCTTAACTTTCCATTGCTAATGGCAGAACAACTATAAATTTGACTAAGGCAATCAGTCTATCTTTAGATTATCTGGCAACTTATACTCTATTAAAAGTATTGGTAACACACTGCATTGAGGAAATCAAACAAGTTTCAACCCAATGAATGCAAAAATATTTTTTCTGTTGTTAAAATCCCAAAAAGAAAGATCTGTGCCTTTATCTTCCAGTTATAATAGCAAAGTAAATCTAAATTTGGCTTGGGCAATTAGTACATCTTTAAATCTTTGGACAACTTACACCCTAGGAAAAGAATTGGTGATATACTGCATTGAGGAAATCAAATTATTGTTACAAAAAAAGGGTATATAAGTCAAAAAAGAAATGTCACAGAGAACTATATTCCATTGACAGGGCTGCTGAATCATGAGCAAACAATGAATATACACATGGCATATTGACCTCAAGGATACAGTTGGTTCAACCCTATGTCCATCATATTCTACATTTATTTTACATCTTTTCTATCGAACCATAACCTAACAAGAACTCATTAAGAAATGTTTTCAGATCAAAGTACAAATATAAATGCATTTAATTATAATCTAATTCAATGGATGAAAAGTGGAACCTATTCGACTTGACAAATACATTACAACTTAAAGTATCAATTCACTAACCTTCCATTTTATTCTCCAACTACTTTTGTACTGTATATACACAATGTATCTACTTGTACTGTATACACACAATGTACCTAGTTGTACTGTATATACACAGTGTACCTAGTTGTACTGTATATACACAATGTATCTACTTGTACTGTATGCACACAATGTACCTAGTTGTACTGTATATACACAGTGTACCTAGTTGTACTGTATATACACAATGTATCTAGTTGTACTGTATATACACAGTGTACTTAGTTGGAGCACGTTCATTTAAATTTTCTGTTTATTATGTCCATTATAAATACTCTGTGTGTGTGTGTGTGTGTGTGTGTGTGTGTGTGTGTGTGTAACTATGTACATGTACTTTAAATGTATTGCTTTGGACCTTAAAATTTGACATCTTGCATTCTTCCAACTCGTTTTTTTTAAAGTGCAGATAATCAGGGATGAAAGACATGAAGTTACAAGAGAAATGCTTTACTTTCAATTTGTTGTCATTCTTACAACAATCTACAAATTAAGAAAATGAAATAGGTTAAAATATGTAAAATATCAAGATTGAGTTTATTAAAAAGGGATATGGTAAAAAGAATGCTGTATTTGAGGTAAGATATGCAGTACACATACTTTCATATAAATGATGTAAACTTTAAAAACTTTAACTATGAAATATATGATAAACATGTTTTTGTTATAAATATTATTAATAAGATAAAAAAAATGAAAGAGCCACCTCTGAACATAATGATAATAACTCCACATGAAACTTGTTATCTCTGTACACTATTCTAAACAGTGATACTAATATACTGTGAGACACATGTCACATGCTTAGTAGCTGTCAGAATCTATATAATGTATTATGGTCAGAAGTTGATTTGTACCATCTTAGTAGTTAGTAAGGAAGTATTTGTACCATCTTAATAGTTAGTAAGGAAGTATTTGTACCATCTTAGTAGTTAGTAAGGAAGTTTATATGGACTTAAAGACTGTAAATAAAAGAAAATTAGTGAAGTAGAATTCTTCATGGTTATTGCTATCCTTGTTTCAATTCATAACTGACAATAATGGGCCAGTGTTCATTACAGAAATGGAAAGTGAGGCCCAGTAATCTCAATCAGATCAAACAGTGGGGTCTTTTAGAAAAAAATGGGTTGCAAATACCCTTATCTGTATATTTTTATTCAAGAAATTAAAAGAAATAAAATTATCTCAAGCACTTGTGCCATGGATTTGTTAACTTCCACAATAAATATGAACTTCTTCAATATCTTATGTCTTTGAGACGGTCACTGTAGAGTAACAGTTGTCTAATAATTTTCTTGTCCACTAATATAATAATGCTCACTGTTCATCTCACAGTTATTTTATGGACTGATCATTTAATTTTAGGGAAAAGGTATGCAGTGCATACAATTTTTTTCAAGGCAGGATATTTTTAATTTTTTTTCCTCAAAATTATAATTTCTTTGGTAATTTTGTATATTAATCAAAGCAAGAATATTATTTCAAGCTATCTGAGTGCCATGCATGTTTTTAAAAGTGCCCCTCCCCGCCTCTGAAACTTAACTGGTCCGTCTCACAGTTGACAATAAAATTGTAGCAAACTGTGCTCAAGTAACCATTCATTGATAGAAATTATTTTGAATATTTGTCAGCATTTTTTCATCCTTGTACACTACTAGGAAACAAATGCAGCAGTATTTCACTAAAGATTTCATATCTTCTTCTATTTTCTATGAGTGGTAATGGACAGTGTGCCCAAGAGAATCAAAATCAGCAATTTCTGTCAAACAATTAAATTGATTAATCTTTGCTTAGTTTGCAGTGAGTACACTGTATTAAGTAAGCTTGGCATGCATTCTATTGAGTCTAAAATCAACCATGGTTATATTTTATCCTTTATTCATGTGGTGTTTTATACCCTGAATGAACTCTGATAGGCTCTACTAAAAACTTGTGTTTGACCACTCCAGTGACCTAGTGGTTAGAGCATCAGCCTCTGATGCAGGAGGTCATGGGTTTGAACTCCAGCCAAGTCATACCAAAGATTTATAAAAATGATACACACAGCTGCCTCACTAGGTGCTCAGCATTAAGAGGTTAGTGTTAGGACTGTCGGCCTGGTGTCAGGATAATATCACTGGGTGGGACATTATGCTACATGTCTGCAGCATGATGCCCCAGTGCTAAACACCACTATAAACTGCCACACTGCAGACATCATAACGATATGACTGAAAAATTGTTAAAGCTATGTTAAAAATCCAAATCACACACACACACACACACAAACTTGTGTTCATATAAATCAATATTGACTTGTGTAAATAAGTCTTGTGACCATGGCATCACTGAAAAATGCATCATGTAAAGAATTTGTGACTTTCTGACACACTGTCAAAACAAAATCTCAAAATGAGGGATAGGTTGATACAAAATATTTTTCCAAATTATCACATTGGGAAAGGGCTTGCATTTGCATTGTGAACATCACTTTATGTCTTAAATGACTATGTCTTAAATGACCTTTGGAGATGAATAATACATGTGTATTTGGTGCTGGGGTGCACACACTTCTTTTGTTATGTTTCCTCATTGATTTGTCATGCCAAATAAATGACGTTTTTATGTTCTGGTTTGCTATAGCTATCCAAATGGATGGAACTTTTTGGTATCATCTGTGGACTGTATATTTAATTTGTTTTATATTAGGCAGGTTGATATGGCATCAGATTTGTGTATAAAAAACTGTCACATGTACTGTGTTGAAAAAGGCCTCAATCAATCCTTAAGATACTCTGGTACAGTTCCATGTAGACATTTATATACAAGAACTGCCTTGTTAAAATCTACCCTTTCATATACAGTGAACCATTTGAGTTCTGTAAACAATGCTTTTGATGGATGATCAATAGATGCATGTAAAATAGTGCATGCTGCCCATTTTTGAAGTTTATAAATCCTGTCAAGCTGAGATTTGGCAGTTTCCCCACACAGCTGAACAATAATCCATTGTTGAAAGAATAAATGAATTTTAGTATAGATTGCAAGTTTCTATAAGTTAATATTTCTTGAGTAGGGCAATTTTAGATGATAGTGTTTTACAAAGCTTATCAATATGGTCATTCCATAATAAATTATTATCTACGGACACACCTACAAGCTTTTCATGTTTGACATTCTCTGATGGATGATTATTTATTGCAAGAGATAGTTCTGAGTTCCCTGACTTGTGTAATTTTTGTGATGTCCCCAAAATCATACATTTTGTTTTACCTTTATTAATTAACATCTCATTTTATTGTGCACATATCTGAATAAGGTAAGTGTTTAATCTTTTTTGGACAACTTCAATATCAGAACTAGATGCATAGAGGGTTGCATCATCTGCAAACAAATCTACACTTGTGAATTCATTATTTAATGATATATCATTTATATAGACAAGAAAGAGGAGAGGGCCTAAAACAGAACATTGAGGGACCCCAAAATGAATAGCACGAGTTTGTGAGCTACAGTAATACTGTCAATGCTTTCTTGTTCAGACCTTTGGTGTTTAACCCTTTTTGTTTTATACAGTATAACTGGTGGTGGAAGAACCCGGAAAAACCCTAGTAAGAACCACAAACCAAGGGGAAGCTACTAGCAGCTTTCTCACATACCCACTTTGGCCGAGCTCGAGACTTGAATCCACATGAACAAAGGTGAGTTGGCAGTAATTGGTAAAGGCGAGTACTTTAGACCACTCAGCCCTTTCCTCACTGTTGACAAACAATTTTCATCTCAATAATGAAAGTTCCAGGATAAAGTCATTGGTATATCTGAGTGTACTGCCATGTTGTGCCATGTTGTGCCATGTTGTGCATCCTAATGGATGCTAAATCTGTTTTGTTTAATATACCCCTGATGCTATTGGACTTTGAATATTTATAGTGATTAATGGATATACTGGATGCTATTGGACTAAGAAATCTTTATAGTGATTAATGGATATATTGGATGCTTTTGGACTAAGAAATCTTTAAAGTGATTAATCACAGCTTTGGATATATCTGTAATATGTATGGCTGAGTTAAAGTAGGAAGTTTTTGCGTGTATAGTGAAAGCAGGATTATAAGAGCCATTTTATCTTTACTATGACTATGACAGTGTTTGCTGATTAAACACGAAATGATTTTAATAAAATACAGTTATAAGAACTATAATAGGATGATGTTCAGCTTCTTTGCACTGAAAAATATTTTGATTTTACAGTGAACTCATGCTTTATTGTATAACGTCCATCCATACTACGAGCTCAATAATCAACAAGTATGTTCATTATTACATTGCATTGTAAATTCTTAAATTACCACTATTTCAGGGTTTATCACAATTTCCCATACTTCTGGACATGCTAAATTGCTTTAGTATCAGTTTATACAAAAGTTAATAAATTATTAATGACCAACTTGGACCACTTGTGCTAATAATATCAGATTAAGTTAATAGTACATAAATCTCTTGTATTCATGTAATTTTATTTTCAATCAAAACAAGTATTTTATAAACTTTTCTCTTCAAAGATTTCTTCTCAAGAACAATTATTAAATTAAATTATATTTTTAAAAATTTCAAAATATGCAATGTCCATCCCAAAAACTGTATCGTCCTTCGCCCTGCTTATATGCTTTATATGTTGTGTCTTTTGCTCAGTTTTGTCAAATGATGTGGTTTTAATTTTACTAACATGCTCACTTGTTTACTTTAATTGGTTTTCTGCACATTCACATTAAATGCAACAGAATTTGAACAAGATTGTAAATGGAGAGTTTTATGGTGAAGATAATCATATACTGTATCACCATTACAAAAAATCAGAAACTAGAAAAAATTTAACTACCGGTAGTAGAGTCATGTTAAGTATTTACCTCATCAAGGGTAAATGATAACAAGCATATTTGTTAATATATCATACAATGAGAAGGTTTGTGGCACTCGGTAACATCCTTCCACCCACATGACTAGCACTAAAACTCGGTTAATAAAAATAGGTAGAAACTTGTCTTTCCTCTGCTGGTTTTACATATTACATATTAGAAATATCAACCCACTTGGAAAAACACAGAAATGACCCAAAATACAAATTTTATTTGTTGACCGTAATTCTAACTGAATCGGCCCATTTACTGTGTAACGGGCTTTTACAATTGAACAAAGACTTATAAAAATATGCATATTATTAAGGTAATCGCATGAAAACATGAAATGTAATACAGACATTAGTACACATTAGTCCTACTAGCCACCAAACAGCAATCCCCCAACTTGCTTGTACAAAACACCCCTTTTGATGCTATTGGGTAGGATGTGTCTAACATAGATGAATTAATGTGATTAGGCAATCGCATGAAAACATATGTAATACAGACATTAGTACACATGATGCTCATAGTTTGAGCCATGCTACTATTTATGATGCATGACTTAACATTCCCATCTCCAAAGAATTCAAAAAGACAGTCAAGTGTATTTAGAAACAAAATATTAAAGATGGCACCAACTAACGTAAATAAAACCAGCATTCTGAGCGGATTCCAAGGATGGGTCTTGGCTGGCATATCAACCCATTTCTTCCCTCACATCTGAGAGGTCAACAGTCATTGCTAAGTGCCTTCAACTGGTTAACTCACTATAGACCCTCAAACTAGCTGCCTCCACCCCTCCACCCCGGTTGGGGCAATACACACCTCCAAGAACTTCCCACTAGCCACCAAACAGCAGTCCCCCAACTTGCTTGTACAAAACACCCCTTTTGATGCTATTGGGTAGGATGTGTCTAACATAGATGAATTAATGTGACCATAAACATTAACATTTAACTTGTGTTAGTAAAGCATAAAATGTTCTTTATAGTGACCTTTGGTTTTTTATGACTGGAACAGCACCAATGAAGGTCAGAGACTTTCTTTTGGCAAAAAGGATGTAGAACTTACCAGGATTCATCCACTCACTACTTTTCATGATTCTTGGAAGGATAGTGCACATAATGGTATAACATGCCAAAACCTTGTGTGGTCAACACCAAAATGCCAAAAAATTATCCAAAGCCAGTAAAATATGAAATGTAGGTCATGATGAGCTTTGTCTATTTCAACTGTCATAGTAACTAAGATGCATATCATCATCAATTTCACAGCATGACCAATCTGAACATCAAGCAAAAATTTAACCAAACTAGTGTAACATAAAATACAGTTGACATTGACCTACTTCTGAAACAAGGGAGTAGTACTCATAAAGATGCATCCCTAAGTTTCATCATTTTATATAGGTCAGTGTGCAGTGCATGCCAAAATTCTGAATGATTATTAGCTAAATGCAACAATTTAACTTATGTCATTAACATTTGAAATGTAGGTCACAGTGACCTTTTTGGTATGGCTGTAATATGATGAGATGTATAGAATCCACTTTAAGAAGAACATAGTGAACAGGAAATATTGTTAAAATGAACACAAGCCAGTGAATGTGAAATATGAGTCAGTGACCTACTTTTAAAATCAGGGTGTAATACTTAGCAGAATGCCACATTTTAGATTCCAGGTATAGCATTAGTATATTGTTGATAACAAATACAGTGTGGTCATGAGCTACATGCAAAATCAAAAGCCAGTAAAATGTTAAATGCTGGTTGCAATGACCTTTTGTTGCAAAGGTGTGGTACTAACTGGGATGCACATAATCACCCAGTTTGATGATCCTGGTATAAACAGGACCCCATAAACTGTGCTTGAGACTGAAACCAATGCAGTCACGAATGAAATATGGTCCGACTAAAGGAATTATACTTTAATTTGTGGAAAAGTATTAATATAGGCTGCCAAGTGTGAGGTATTCCTGAAAAATTGGCCTCTAGGTCCCCTATCAATTGACATAGAAACACGCTATACAGCGTTTTATTTTTTTTTTTTAATGTCGGACATGGACCCAAACAACATAATATCAAGATAGACTGCTAGCAACGTATGACTACGCGTCATTTTTTAAATAATCCAATAATGTGTTCTTTTTTATTTATCCTAGATACTAAATTTAATTTTACTCACCGACTTTTAAAACTCTTTGCTTGCTCCTGTCTTAAGTCATGCGTTGTGTGTCTTGTGCAATTCTGTATTTATATGTTATGATGTGCTTGGATTTACTGCTAATCATGCTTTCTGTAATGCCTTATTTGTTTTATTAATGTCGGTAAACAATTCATTAGGCTTGAGCTTGTGTAGAAATGTTGTTTTAAACCATGCCGATGTTAAATAAATCTTAGAAAAGATGGGCTCATTTTATACACATACAATGTTTCATAAAACTGACAGCAGAAAATAACCCGATATGATAATTTCCCGCAAAAGTCAAATTCCTGTGTGTGAAGTTTACAAATATCAGCAAAGAACCGGGAAGTGAAATATTCCTCTTCCCACCCACCCCCACCCCACCTTTAGACAAAACTCCGTTTGGTGGAGAAAGATTGTCTCCAAAAAAAAAGACTGGTTTCAGGAAACGACATCCAAACACGAGTTAAAAGTGTCATTGCTGTATGAATTTAAATTGCAGATGACCTGTCTTCGGCTGTAATATACTCCAATATAATACTGAAAATACGCGAAATCCGCTTGAATACGAAACAAAACTTTTTAAGTAAATATAGAATGGTCTGCATATCTGTTACATGTCTAACAGGCCTGATCCAATCTTGGTACCCAGGCATCGCATTATGTTTTTCACACTCGTGTGCGCAGCCTGATGGGAGGCTAGGGTACCAGTCTATTTTCAGTCACGGAAATGGCCGAGCGATATTCCGATCGCCAGGTTAGTACCATGCGTAGACACCTGACCTCCTTTGATTAACACAGCAATGCAAGGACACAGCAAAGTGCTGAAAATAATAATAATAATAATAATAATAATAATAATAATGATAATGCTACTACTAATAATAGTAATAGTAATAATAATAATAGAAATAAGAAAAAAAAAAAAAAGAAAACGAAGTGAAAAACAAGCGAGGTGCCAAAACTGTTGATGCGATAGATGGCACTGTTATGAGTGAATAAAGCAGATTACATTAAACAAGAATATAATTCATACTTCATATGCGAGTGGGTGTATGAGTTAAAATTTTAAAGCTTTAACAAATTTTAAGTCATATCGCTACAATGCAGTGTGGCAGTTTATAGTGATGTCTAGCACTGGGGCATCATGCCGCATACATGAAACATGATGTCCCACCCATTCACATTATCCCGACACCAGGCCGACCAGTCCTAACACTAACTTCTTAATGCTGAGTGCCTAGCGAGGCAGCTGTGTGTACCATTTTTATAAGTCTTTGGTATGACTCGGCTGGGGATCGAACCCGCGAACTCCCGCATCCAAGGTGGACGCTCTAACCGCCAGGTCACTGGAGTAGTCTATTTTATACTTCATAAAAGAGGAGAAACTTTGCATCACTCGTGCTATCAGTCTGAAGTAAATATTATTTGCTTCTTCCGCTCTTGTATTTGGACAGAATACGAACGTCTATGCCAAGAATGAAACCAACATTCTGTTGAATGATGTTTCGCCTGCTTTGCATGTATATCACATAGTCCCCCAAAAATTTGGCATAGCCAATTTGACAATAAAACTAGGTCATTACAACCAAACGCACATTTTATAGGTGTGAACACAAGTGATATAAATGTGAATGGATGAATGAAATGTTAACACTAACCTAAAAGTGATAAAGAATGTATGGCATACTTTGCAAAACCATTTATAATCCCTGAAAATATATATATATATATATATATATATATATACACACACACACACACACACACACACACACATGTATACAATCTGAGAGAGAGAGAGACAGAGACAGAGAGAAACAGAGAGAGTAAATTTGTAGCCGGTAACACGTTGAATGAGGAGGATTACCGCCATAATGTAATGCAAGTATTTCGTGTTATTATATGCTGTATATTTTATTTTGTTTTATTGTATTTCCATTTTGTTCTGTGTACCCATATCGTGTGCTTAATTTTTGTTTGGTTAATCTGTATTAGTATAAAATTTTAGAACAATAATGACAATTTTATATGCACCCAATTGACCTCGTTGTCATATACTTGAGAAATTTTTGTAACACACTGGACACACACGCGTGTGTGTGTGTGTGTTCTCTTTCACGTCAATCTGATTAAAATCAGATCTCCGCTGTCCTACGTGAAGATCTGGCGACGACCTCTTAGGGGTCATGTTCTGATGACCTTTGAAGTAGCAAATGGAAATGCGGCTTTCAAAAATCTGAAAGTGAATCAAAAAGTTCGGTGTACATTCATGCTCTTCATCCACACTACTCAGTGTCCAAACACGAAGATATTAGACTTCATCTGATTGGCTGAAAAATTAGCAATTATGGTAATAACATAGGTTACCAGAGCATGCCCCCTAAGCTGTCAGATTTTCATGTATAACAGTGGAGATCTGATTTTAATCAGATTGCTTTCACGTAGCCATAAGAATGATCTGCTAATTATGGATGTGATAAGATAGAGAACCACTGGCTATCTAATATATTCAAAATAATTGTCTTGTCAAATTATTCCATTATTAATAGTTTGCTTACCAACCCTGCCACTGAATTTCTAGCGCAGTCAGAGTTTTATTTATACGTAATAGCTTCATATTTCTGGAGAAAGTCATTTTGTTTCTTTGCAAATTGTATGACTCGTACAGGGGTATGAATTCTTCAGATCCTACCTAGAAACAGTTAGACTCCATCAAAAAGGATGGATAACTTCAGCTTACCAGAAAATATGATCTTTCGGAGGCAAAGACTTCTTTAACGAAGCAAGAAATAAAAAAAAAATATTTTGGTCCAATATTTGGTGGAAAAGAATTTTTGGGATGAAAATTCTTTGGGTTTCATTGGTGAGTCTGTATCAGACTCTAATGTCAATGTAAAGGAATTGAAATTAAAAAAAACAAGATCCAATTAGAGTTAAGAAAGCTTGAGCTTCAGAAAGAGAAAGAGGAAAAACAAATGCAATAGGAGAGAGAGAGAGAGAGAGAGAGAGAGAGAGAGAGAGAGAGAGAGAGAGAGAGAGAGAGAGAGAAGCAAATGCAGTTACAGAAAGAAGATAAACATACAGCTGAAAAAAGAGGAGAGAAAAAGACATGCAATTAAAGAATGGGGAAAAGAGAGAAGAAACTGCAATTGAATTGCAGATGCAGAGAGAAAGAGAAACGGAAGAAAGAGAATTTCAATTTAGATTAAAAGAATTGGAAAAAAAAAACCTGCAAGACCCCACTTTTCACACAAATTCAAGTTTTGATGCTGCTAAGAATATTAGGTTAGTGCGCCCTTTTAAAGAAAAAGAAGTAGATAAATACTTTGCTCATTTTGAAAAGAATTTTTGAAAATTTGAAATGGCCAAGAGAGCATTGGAGTCTATTATTACAAAGTGCACTTTGTGGCAAAACTGGTTACATCTACGCTTCTCTTTCAGTACAACAAAGTGCTGATTATGATCTGGTTAAGGAATGCATCTTGAAGGGTTATGAGTTGGTACCTGAGGCTTATCGACAAAAGTTTCAGAACTATAAAAAAGAAACTGGACACACTCGTGTCGAATTTTTCATGAGAAAAAGAGCAGTTATTTGATAGGTGGTGCTTAGGCAAGTAAGTTGGTCAAGAATATGAAAACTCTCAGACAACTCATATTAGTTGAAGAGTTCCAGAACTGCGTCCATAGTGACGTTAAGACTTACCTTGATGAGCCTAAGTTCGAAACTTTAGAAAATGCTGTTCGTACAGCTGACGAGTATTTATTAGCTCATAAAGTTTATATTGTCAATAAGTCTTCCAGTCAGCAGTCTTCTGGTTTAAAAAAAAAAAAAAAGAACTATTTCAGCCTAATACGAGCACTTCCAAATTTCAAACTACACGACTGTTAGAAATCAAGTTTCTGATGATCAGAAGTCCTTATCTTTTTGTAGGTGTACTTATTGCAAGAAGAAAGGAGACGTTATTTCTGATTGCTACAAGCTAAAAATAAGCATCAGAATCAAGACAGACTTATTTCAAACGCTCTTATTTCTAAGAGATAAAGGTCAAGTCATGTGTTGAAACTAATACCTTTGTTGGGTCAAACAAACCCCAGTCTGATATTATTATGGAGAATTATGAACCATTCATATCTACCGGTTCATATACACTCATAGGGATACTATTAGAATTTTAATGGACACAGGAGCTTCTCAGAGTCTTTTATTATCAGGTACTTTACCTTTTTCTGAGAAGTCTTCTTCCAATGAGACTGTTCTTATTTCAGGGAGTTGCGTGCAACTTTGTTAATGTTCCTCTCCATTGTGTAAATTTGTCATCAAACTTAGTCTCAGGATCCACGACAGTCGCAACAGTGTCGTCTTTACCAATCGAGGGTATTTATTTATTACTAGGCAAAAACCTTTGCTGTAGGTAAGGTTGTGGTTAATCCACTTGTAACTGACAAGCCTTGTTTGGATCAGAAATCGATCCTAATGAAAAGGAAAACCGTGATTTATACCAAGCTGGTACAGTTACTAGAACTATGGCAAAATAAGCTCTTGAAAATGATGTTGATCAGGAAATTATTCCTTTAGCTGACATATTTATTGATCAGGCTTTTGATCAGGTCACTTTTTACTCCTTGTTCGGATCAATCAAATGGTAATGATCACAGTGATCCTCTTTAACTACTCATTCTCTTTATTCCAATCAGGGTGACAAACAGCACTCACTTGTCTTTGAACAGGAAAAAGATCTTGAGATATCTTGTCGGTTTCAAGGGCTATTAGCGAAACTGAATCCACAGAAGTACCTGTTTGTCATTTTCTTAAAAATGTGGTCCTTATGAGGAAATTGAGACCATCTGAGGTTCTTGCTGGTGACGTGTGCTCAGTGAACTAAATTGTAGTTCCAAAATCGTACAGACAGGAAATTCTTAGCTTGGCCCATGAAACACCTTTGGCTTATCATTTAGGGATCAGTAAGACGTATCACAAGATCTTCAATTACTTTTATTGGCCTAAAATTAAAAGTGATGTTTGTAAATACTTTAGATCTTGTCATACTTGTCAAATGGTAGGAAAAACCAAATCAGAAGATGCCTAAGACTCATCTGCAACCTATTCCTGCATTTGACGAACCATTTAGCAGAATAATGGTAGCCTTTGTAGGTCTCTTACCTAAGACCAAGGCAGGCGACCAACACTTGCTGACCCTTATGTGTGCATCCACAAGATTCTAAGAGGCAATTCCTTTGAGGAATATTAAAACTAAACTAATAACAGTAGTAGGGGATACCGTAGCGTCACGTAGACTTCTGTGTTAAAATAGGGGGGTTCTATTATAGCCTCAAGATTTATAGCCTCACGTAGACTATATTACAATAGCGGGGTTGTACTATAGCCTCAGACGGAAAATGAAACAGGATGGGACTTTCTAGCCTCAAAAGTAAATGGAACAGGCTGGGTCTGTCTAGGGCTAATAGGAATTGGAACAGGGTTGGTCTGTCTAGGGTCAAGGGTTGTATAGGGACAAACACAACACAACATAGAAATAGACATTCATATACAATAGAAAGAAAAACACTTTTTTGGCAAGAGAATATAAATCTTTCCGAGGTAATAGAGTTGCCCTGAAAAGGGCCTTGTTGCTTTTGTTAACACCACTGATTTATCGTAGGGAACATCGCACAGGTCTTCTTCTCTTCCTCAAACTTCGTCTGTACATCCGGGCAGTAGATTAAAACTCGTTTCAAGCAGCTTTGCCTCTCCACATAGATCTTTCGTTTTCAAATGGCCGTATATGTGAGCTTCGCGATAGCCCATGATGATTTCACATACATTGGATAGTCCTGGTTGAAAAAGGATCCCCAATATGAGGGTAGACTACTCTACGCTAGTCCACATCCTATCGTGAGAACAGGTGAATGGAATGAGGTGAGCCACAGGTATTTATACTTTAAGAACGGATCGAAACGGATTGACATCTTTCACCAATCCAAACACGCGTTACAAAATTCAGTCACATACCCTATATAAGTGCACTAGCGTCTGTTCGCGGTGAATCGATGCGACATAGTTGGAACAAGACGGAAACTACGAAGACGATGAATTGGGGTGCACTGGCAGTGCAGACGAGGAGTGATGGCATGACAGAGGCTATCAGAGCAACCACGGTCATACTTCCAGAAGAGAATAATTTTAATTGGGATTTAGTGGATTTTCTCTCTTCTTCACAAGAATTTGTTCCTGTACCAGTACCTTCACCACCTTCTCATTCTTTACCTCAAGTCGAGGATTTTAGACAGAGGCAGAAAGAAGAATTGGAGAAATTTTTGTAACTGCAGAAAGAAGCAGCACAGACCTTTTCCATTCAACAGCAACAGCGAGGAGAAGAGGCAATGAGAAAAAGAGAGGAAGAAGAAGCACAGAAGAAACCAGGTCTAGGAGAGAAGAAGGACGGGGAAAGTCAAACGGTTACAGTATTCTTAGACATTTTGGCAGAGTTTAGGAGTCTGAAACAAATGTATCAGACTTCTTTAACTCGACCCAAGAGAAAACGACCTTCCCGAACAAAACATTTCAATCCAGTCAACACTTCCACTACTCCTCATATATGAACAGTAGTGATCTCTACCAAATCATCGACAGCAGCAGGTGAAGAAGTAGGCTTTGGCCGTGGCAAAAGTATAAGGCAGTTAAAGCTCATTACCTCCCGATCCTGAGTTTGATAATAAAAAAAAACACGCAAAGGTCCTTTTCAGGGCCACCCACCTCTCTAGAAAAGACTGACTACTTCAAAGTTTGCCAAATCAATTAAAACTTAAATCCCTTTTTCCAATGATGTACGTGTGTGAGTGCGTGAGTGTAGGGCCTTATTATTAATAATATAAAAACCAAAATCAAGATACACTTAAGTTCTTCTTTCTGGTCTATACTCGTAGAAGTAACAATCAAATTTCACAACACATCACTAAAAAGTGCATTCGCTTCTTTTCTTTACACTCTCTCCGTTTGAATTTCTTCACTGTAACAGAATTTTCCTTCTCTTCTTTCTCACTTTCTTCTCGTCTTCGTTTCTTTTCTTTCTTGACGGGTATGGGTTCTTCTTCCTTTTCGGAGGGTACATTTTTTCATATTCGGAACCCATCCCCATCTACTCCTCTTGTTCTTTGATCGGTATTCTTTTTTCTTAGGGCAGTCTGAAGACCAATGTCCTTTCTCCTGACAATGATAACAGGTATCTTGACCTTTGTCTCTTTTGACGCCTGTCTTACTTTGACGTTATGGACATTCTGAAGATTAATTTCCTTTCTTCTGACAGATATAGCAAGTGTCTCTACTTCTATCTTGCAAGGAGGGGAAGTAGTCCGTCGGCTTCTATGAAGAACACCTTCGTATGACGCCTCGCAAAGCTTTGATCAGAAGTTTGATCTGTGTTGACTCTTCCATCTTTTTGAATGATTGAGAGTGAAATGAATACTCTGAAGGAAGACACTCACCCTATATATATATATATATATATATATATATATATGCGTTATATATATATATATATATATATATATATATATATATATATATATACATAGCGGACCAAAGCGTTTAAAATTTAATCATTTAATATTTTGGAATCAAGATGAAACGATCAAACGATTTAATTGAGAAAGGAGATGAAAGTAAGAGACAGAAGTGTGACATATCGCCTGGTACACGAGCTGAAGTCTTGGCTGAAATTCATGCCAGCGATTTTGAAGAAGAGATGAGTGAGCCTGAATCCATACCTTCTACGTCTGCAGCAAGACAGAGAGAGTCCACTCCAAACCAAGGTCCACCAGTAATGCCTGAAAGGTATTACCAAATTCTAGAAACGGATAAACGCTCCTCCAGAAAATTTAGAACTACGGCCTACACGTACACGGTGAGGTTTAAAGATTTCAATTCAGACGTACCGCTGGAGAAACCGGAAAGGTTCATCACCGATGTGTGGGATGTCTTGTTAACCACGCTGAAACGACAATGTGAAGCCAAAAAAGACGATAGCTTGACACTCTCCATTTATCACGACAATCTGAAGTCATCTGTTTGGTTCGAGTTTAGCAGCCCAGGAGAACTGACACCTTCCCATGTCATCGACAAGATTCAACACGTTCAGCAGTCTAACGACAAGTTTCACATCACCGATAGAAAAGTGACTCTGTACATGGTCCACGTTTCTCTTCCCCCCAAAAGGGACCGGATGCAGAAAGGTTTTATCGGTGGACGACCTTTGCAGCATCAAGCGTAGTATTGTTCAAATTAACAACACTCAAGATGTGTTTAGCCCGTGCCATCATCGTGGGTCGATCCTATACCGACAAGAACGAAACTGCAGAATGGCAAAAAGCCTGGAAGAGCATTCGACAATCAGACCGAGCCAAACAACGAAGAGAAGCAGAACTCCTGTTACAGCAAGCGGAACTATCCAAAGACAAACCCTGTGGCATTCCTGAAATGAAAAAATTGCAAGACATCGTGGCTCCACGCTAAGTGCACCCACAAGAAGTGCATGGAGAACTGTTGTTTCGAGGCAACGATTTCAAAGACGGAAAATACATTCATGTCTATCATCACGATGAACATTTCGATGACATTACCAGCATCACATCAATCTTCGGATACGGTTATTATTGTAAAGAATGTGACTATTTGTATAACAATCGAGAGCAACACAAGCAATGCGGATCGAAATGTCCAGGATGTTTGGCTTCTAAACGCTGTCTTGACAAAGGACAAGAACGAGTGATTGTCCTACTTCTCAGCTAACTTTTGTCAACCCAGCCTGTTACCAACAACATCTCAAGACTCAAGGTTCGCAGCGAAAAAGTGCTTGTCAACTGATGAGATTATACTCTACCTGTGGGCAAGTCATACGTACCAATTGTGCCAAGGCTCACATTTGGTCAGGAAAGAAACGATGTACCATTTGTCACCAAATCGTGGACTTGGAACATGAATGCTACATTCAAAAATATCAATCCAGACATGAGGAGGAGGATGACACAAAGAAGAAAGGGAATTTGATATTTTTAGATTTCGAATGCATGCAAGAGACCGGCATTCACATTCCTAATTTCTGCGTGGCTCATCGAGCGTGCAAAAAGTGCATCCAAGAACCGATCTGTTGTCATTGCCCGCACTGTAGCAAGATTCCTGAAGGACGTGAAAATATCTTTCGAGGACCTAATACGCTGACCGATTTTGCCCAGTGGATCTTAGACCATATCGACGAGACGTGGAGTCAAGAGGAGATCGAACGTTACGGGGATTATCATCGCTATGCCACGGTGATGGCCCATAATTTCTCGTGGTACGATGGACAGTTTCGTCTGAAATACTATACAGAATAAAGCACCGGACGTCTTTTAAGTCACCTTGAACGGAGTCAAAATCATTTCCATGCAGGTGGGACAAGTACAGTTTAAAGATTCGATGAGTTACTTGGCCATGCCTTTGAGTCGAATGCCTAAAACGTTTCTAATGACAGAACTGGCCAAAGGATATTTTCCTCACTTTTTTAATACCGAAACCAATCAACATGCCGTTCTGTCACCTTTGCCCGATGATCACTACTATCACCCCGACAACATACGCACCGAACAACGAAAAGCTTTCTACGCTTGGTACCAAACTCACGCCTCGGACCCCTTCGACTTTCAGGAAGAAATTTTAAAGTATTGTCGATCCGACGTGGACATTTTGCGGCGTTGCTGTGGAAAATTTCGAGAATTGTTCATGGAGCACGGAGGGATCGATCCTTTGAAAGAAGTCTGTACCATTGCCAAAGTGGGTTCCTTATTGAACCGCAAGCGATTCATGCCCGAGAACACTCTGGCTGTCATCCGCCCTCAAACTACCAACTTTGTCAAATGTCGATGTTCGGTCAAAGCTCTACACTTGCTACATTGCTTGTGCCAAAAGAAAGATAAATGGATCGAACATGCCAGAAACGGAGGAGGCGAGAAGACTATTGGAATGTATTCGCTGAGTGGTTGGGATTTAGAAGACGCCAAGATTGTCTACGAGTTTAACGGGTGCTTATTTCACGGATGTCCTACTTGTTACCCTCAACAGTACACTATAAATAAATTTTTACAACGTACCATGGAAGACTTGTATGAGGACACTTGTCAAAGCCGCTTGAAGTTAGAACAGCAAGGATACCAAGTCGTGCAAATGTGGGAACACGAGTACGATCACCGTTTGAAAACCGATTCCGAGTTTAAACCCATCGTGGAAAGTTACAAGCTGGTGGGCCCTTTGGATCCCCGGGACAGTTTGTATGGAGGACGAACGAATGCCACATGTTTGCTGTACCGCGCAGACAGTGAGAAAGGAGAAGAAATCAGATACCTGGAGGTGTGTTCGCTGTATCCTTACGTGTGTAAATATTGTCACTTTCCAGCAGGGCATCCACAACTGCTGACGGAACACATCGACGTGGAAAACATTCGACAATACGAAGAATTGATCAAGTGCAAAGTATTGCGTCCCACCGACTTGTACTATCCTGTTTTGCCTTACCATTGCCAAGGAAAACTGATGTTTCCAATGTATCGTACTTATGCCGAAAGTTATAACAACGACCAACCTTGACATCACACTCAGGAAGAACGCGCATTGACGGGAGCGTGGGTCAGCGTGGAATTGTTTAAAGCTCAAGACCTAGGATACCAACTGTTAGAAGAGTACGAAATTTCCCACTTTCCCAAGACAGAACAGTACCACAAGGGTGACGAGACTCAGAAAGGCATTTTCGCGGACTACGTGAATGCCTTTTTGAAACTGAAACAAGAAGCCAGTGGATATCTTTCCTGGTGTCAAACTCCCGAAGACCAAGAGAAATTGAAAGAGAAGCACTTTGACCAGGAAGGCATCATTTTAGACCACGTGGAGAAAAAACGAAAGAAGGCTTTCGTTTATCAAATTGATGTTGAATTCCTTGTGGGGCAAAATGGCACAACTACAGTGTTTACCCAAGACGGAGTATTTGACAGAACCTTCCCTTTACTTCCAGATGATTCACGACAAAAGCAAATACATGAAACACGTGGAGGTCGTTCGTGAAGGCTTGATCCTGGTCAATTACGAAGAACTTGAATTTGTACAGGCCGACGAATTTGGAAATGTCATCATTGCGGCCTATGTGACAGCCCACGCTCGCTTTAAAGTCTTACAGCAGTTACGAGATCGCTTCCTGTATTTTGATACGGACAGTTGCATCTACATTCAGCCTCCTGATCATCATCGTTAAACTAAAATCAAAGGAGTCCGTTTAGCAGCCTGGACGGACGTGCACCCCGAAGACAATAGTGTAAGTTTTGCTAGTGACGGTCCTTAATATTACGGCTACAAATACAGGGACCAACGTGGAGAAGTGCACACCGAGTGCAAAGTGAAAGGATTAACTTCAAATCATCGCACGATTCAAGTGGTGAACTTCAGCATTTTGAAAGAAGCGCTGCAATCTGGAGAGGATCAACATTTCAAAGTGACTACCTACAAACCGCACAAGACTGCACGTTTAACCACACACTAAATCTTCAGTCGCCCCTTAGAGAAAAATAAAGAAAAAAAAAGTATCCAATCGTGTTCCAGAAGCGAGTGCAGCTTCACAATCACTTCACTTTACCGTACGGACACGCCGAAATTGGCTGTCATATAAAGGGGAAAACTTCCACGACTGACACTTCATTGTGACTACTAACGTCAAACTAGAAAGATGAATCCTTTCAGACGGACACAAGTCAACGAGAGGTTCAGGTTCAGTGATGATCAAGTCGAGTGTGATGCTGTGCCTTGCGATTGCAGCGATGCCGTAAGCTGCGACATCAGCGATTCAGCACGACATCTTGGGAACTTCGCTATGACTACTACACCTACCATGGAATGTGATGTTGTACGTGTCAATCCCGACGGATGCTAAAGCTATGCCACTTATTATCGTGGACTCTTTACAGGTTTTGATCCTCAACGTGAACCCGTTCAGCTACCATCCTACGGATGTCATCCATGCCTGAGCAAACTACTTAGGGTACCCTCATCGAAATGAGCCTGTGAAAGAAGCATACCTGTTGCCTGTGCTCATGTCTGGATTCTGCGACTTCGAAAGTATATTCCAACCGTTCAAACGAAAGTGGTCAAAATGCATGGGAGGACCTACCCCCAAAGAATTAGCCAGAGCTGGATTTGTCTACTTGGGTGAAGGAGATAAACTCAAATGCTTCAGTTGCGGTGTGTCACTGCACGAGTGGGAGCAGAAAGATTCAGCTTACAAGGAACATACTCGATGGTCTCCGCACAATGTCACAGCCTTCCTTTATTGGAAACCCAGTAACTGAAGTGTCTACACCAAGGTGCATACCATGTTGTTTAAGAAACCAGCTTGGCTAAGAGTCAAACGTTGGACAACACCGAGGCAAGTATTTAAACTCCACTTGAAAAGTTATGTTCAAGGATTGCGAAGCGAATTGCAAGAGAAGATCTACAAGGAAGTTTGGCTGGGACTTGCTAGATTAAAATCTCAATTTGTGACTGTGGAACTTTTGTGTCGAGAAATTCACAAGAGGAAAGTGAATAAAGTTAACAGACTCATTAGATTTCTCTGGATCAAGACTTTGTTCTTCAGATTATTCATGTATAGACCGTTTACATCAGAAGATTTTATTACCATTCTTGACCATTACCCTGAATGGCAATGGGCAGGATTACTCTCTACCTCAATCAGATCATCTCTGAGACAAGTTTTTGAATAAAACTAAGGGACATTCATAAGTGGCCCCAACGTGGGTATAAAAGTTCGCTACCATGCCACGATCTTTATCAGTAGTGAGACAACAAATTCCCTGGAAGGAAGTCAATGACACTATTCAGACTTTGGACGATTGCCAAATGTTTTTACAAGAACTGTTTCTTTTGAATTTGGGAAGTCGTGTGGCGTGCGTCTTAGTGACTTCCTTTCTAAGATTTCGTTTACCATCAGATTCCTTGTGGACTATTTACGAACAGTACCTATAAAAAAAAAACATGACGGTGTTTCCTTTAATTGCGCACGAGAAACTCACTCTGTTAAAAGCGTTGCGCTTTCATCTCGACACTTCTCTACCTCTACGGGAAGGAACGATTCGTAAACTTTTAGCTACTGAGGATGTTTACGAAGATGTGTGTATAGCTTGTGACCTACCCCCTCACTGGCAAGATGTATGTGACTGGAAACGCCTTGGTTTTGATGCTTGGACGAAAGAAGTGGCTCAGTATGCCAATGATTTGTGTTAATGACTTCAAACGTCGAGTGACACATGTGACCTTTAAATTTGTGTTAGCCACAGTGCTAGAAGAACCAGACACCAAGGGAAACCACCCCATTCAGGACAGCAGTAGCAGTATCGTCGTCGATATCGTTACCCCTGAAAAGCCATTCCGGGAGGACACATGTGATACTGTGTCTAGTGTAGAGATTCCATGAACATTACAAAGTGTCCCACGGACACCACACCTTCGTAAAATTGTTGTACAGTGACTTGTTTGTATTCCACCTTGATCGTTTTAATGTGTATTTTATCGATGTACTTAACCATTTGGTTTATATGTAAATTTGTATTTCGTGTCAACTTTTAACATGGAATGAACGTGTCCTGAAAAGAATAAAAAGTCTTGTCTTGTCTCTCTTAGTTTCAAAATTCTAAACACCTGCGCTATGGCTACATTTGCCTCTTCTACCTCTTCATTGACTTTCAAAGTCATCGACGAAACGTTAAATGGTTCCAGTTGGTAGGCACTGTATCTTCGCTATACGTTTAACATGTTGATTGCTGGACACAAAAGTCGTTTAATCGATCGTCCAGCTCAACGCATATTGTGTAGTATTACAAAGAGTGGCAATCGGCTTACAGTCTTCATCAAGAAAGCCACTGAGATTCCATTGATTTTGTGGAAAGCATTCCTCGCGAAGACGACGGGATCGTGTCTGACACCAGTCAAACACATCTGGTCATCTTCGATGACATTTTTAGAAAAGACGAAGAAGAAATTAAACTTTTGGTTTACGCGCAAAGGGCATCATCGTAATGCCAGTGTCATTTACATCACCAAAAATTTCATTCAACAAAGTAAAGTTCATCGCACAATCAGTCTCAATGCTCCTTGCGTGTTGTTGTTCAAAAGTCCCAGAGATAAATCTCAAGTACAAGTGTTAGCCAAACAGTTAGGAACTCCTTGGCTGACACATGCGTACGACGATCCCACTCAAACTCCTCACGCCTATTTACTCGTCGATTTAAAACTCAATACACCCGATTATTTGTGCCATGATGGAGGACCTGTCGTGTACACGTCCCCGTCGATGTGAAAAACCTATAAAAACCTCCGACACTTCTGGTCTGTCTCACACATCGTCACCATAACATCCCTTCAATCTCATCTTACAGTCAAATTGATTCGTACCTTGTACAGCATCAGTCGCGAACAAAATCCACGAATACGTGCTCGTGTCTTAGAAGCCAGTCTCAATGAAGTCTTACGAGGTTTACGCTGACATCACGTCAATTACTTCAAGGCATCATTTACATCCCTCGTCAAACCAAATGCTTTTTGACAAACATAAAGTAACCTTGTGGCAACCGGCAGATCCCAAAATCGAAACTTCAACCAAAAAGCAAATCATTTTGAAACCTAGAGGTAGTGGTTCTCTAGGAGGTCTCATCATTCGCTCCCTTCTAAAATGGGATACAAACGCCCCAACCACTTCCCCCAAGGAAAAAAACTCTCCCAACAAAAACGTTCCAAGAAAAAAAAAAAGAGCAGCGGTGTCAAGACCAGGCCACATCCCCAGAAAAAGTAAAGTCCCAAGAAAACAGCTTCTACCGGCAAGAGAGGTAGTGCTGCCCTGACGCAACCTTACTTTCCCAAACTGCGACCTGCAATGACCGTGTTTGCAGCAGCAGCAGATTCTTCCACTTAGCCGTCGATGGTGATGCCAGCCAAGCCCGATTTGACACCCTTATTTCCTAATTTGATGAAACAAAATGGAAACCCGTGTCTCAAGGAACTTCTCCTCCGTCGCCGACGACCTCCTCATCTTTAACCGCAGCAGTCGCCGCTAAAAAAGTAACCTATCCCAAAATCAAAGTCCAAGAGAGATCGGGAATGTTACAGAGTTTACTGGATTTATCCAAGCAAGAACTGTCCCGATTTAGTCCGTTGCGAACTCCTCAACGTCGGATGATGCCTATCATAAAGAAGATACAACGTACCGACAATCAGTCGCGACGTATTCCATTATAAAAAGACACGTGCCAGACAATTGGCATCAGTGCTTTTGTGCTCCTGAACGAAAACACATGTCACCCGCAAGAAGTGCACACCACCACTCTTCTGTCAAAAAAGGAAGCAGGGCTGCCTCCTCGTTTAGCCAAACATCGAGACGTGTTGTCGGTCCAGTCCAAATCCCCTCCACCCATGCGAATCCAAAGCATTCAATCAGCTTCGAAAGACATCATCGATACCGTCTGTGAATACTATTTGAATGTCTTGAAAGGAATGATACCTTTGTCCAAGCATCAGAAAGAACACTTAGCCAAGCATCGACACGTTCTTCGCCAAATGGCCCAAAGCAAAATATCCGTCCGTCAAAAGAAAAAGATGTTGGTGCAACGCGGTGGATTTTTGTCGATGTTGATAGGACCCTTTTATCAAAGGACTGGTGGGAGCAATGGTGGGAGGAGTCCTGGGAGGCGTTTTACCCGTCGGTCCGAGATGAAAAGGAAAAAGAAGTTAAAAGGGGCCTTTTTGTGAAAAAGATCTCATACGTGTACTTTAGAATCTCATGGAAGGACGAAAGCTGACTTTACTACATTACAAACGATGGATGGAATTCCATCGTTGGCAAGAAAAACGCACCCCTCATTTACCTCCCAATCCTCATCTGAACGAGATGTCAAAGTTGCAACACGAATTGCAATTGTTGACTGATCGCAGCGATTTGTCAGAAATGGAAAAATCGCAACGATACGGCCAAGGTTTACAACAAATTCAACTCTTTCACCAGAAACCTTTAGACGAAACAGCGAAACCGAATCTGAAAGATTTAAAGACCCTGATGAAACGTCCATCACCACCACCAACATCACCTCCTCTGACCAAGAAAGACACAGCCACGGGAATGACTGAAAAACATAAAGAAAAGTTTCAAACTCCACCAGAAAAAGTACGCAAGTTGACAACGCCATTTACATCAAGAATTAGTTGGGTCAAAAAGATGATGGCAACCCCTTCTTCATCAGAAGAGACAAGGAAAGAAGTGAAGACAGAAGTTATACAAGAACTAATTACCCCTGTTCAGACATCCTTCTCGACATCTGTCGCCCGCCGAAAACGCAAAGCATTACAATCAAAGAAAATATCACACGAAAAAAAGAGTAGCATCAGTGAACAGTTGGTGACGTGTGGAAGACAGAGTCCTGATGGAGAATTTGTCAGGCAGCATTTATTACGATTCTACCCATCCTGCAGGTTATTGAAGAGTTCAAAAATTGTATCGTGCTGCCAAAACCATCTGAAAAGTGTGTTTACGTCAAGTGCAACGATGGTTACAAGAACAAGTCAAATACACGTTGCACAAACCCATTCGACGAAAGTTTTCCAGAAGTCGCACCCAAAAGGAGGCAACCGATTTAGCCGATGTCTCTAATTTGGCCACATAGAATCGTGGCTACAAATATTTGTTTTGTGTCAGCGACGTCTTTTCCAAATTTGCATGGGTTGTGCCTTTAACTTCTAAATTGAACTCTGAGTTAGTGCGAGCTCCAAAACTGGTGTTGAAACAGTGTTCGTCACCCTCTCCGATGGCAAACCGAGAAAGGCAACGAATTTCTGAACCAAGCTTTCCAAAAAGAATTGAAACAACGAGACATTCATTTTTTCACCACCGAGAATTCTGAAATCAAAGGCAACATCGTGGAATGTTTTCAACACACCTTGAAAGAACGCATGTGGAAATATTTTACGCATCAACACACCCTCAAGTACATCGACGTCTTACCGGGCCTGGTCAAAAGGTGCAACTAATCTTACCATCGGAGCATCGGATGCACCCGCAAAGAAGTGACTCCCGACAACGATATAGCCGGTTTTGAATGCCTGTTTGGTAAGCTCCCCACAGCTGCTGTCCCCAAGAAACCTGGACTGTTGACGACTCGAGATTGGGTGCGCATTGGCAAAATCAAACACACTGTCAACAAAGGTTACTTACCAACTGGACTACCGAATTGTTTCGTGTCAGTGGATGAGTGCGTGGCCGTCATCCACCCTTCAATAAATTGGAAGACATGAACGGGGAAGTATTAAAAGGAACTTACTACTTGCCCGAGTTACAACGAGTGACCAAAAATGAAGACGAGGTGTACAACATCGAAAGCATTCTCGACCGAAGAACCCGTAAAGTTGGCCAACACCGTGTCAGAGAAGTCAAAGTGCGTTGGAAAGGATATCCCCCACCCCCCAGTTTTGATTCTTGGATCCACGCTTCGCAAGTCATCGACTATAAACAGAAGTGACCATCATGCCGATCAAAACAGCATCAGCATCAGCGACCACTCCCTCTCCGAGTTCTTCTCTGCAAGATCAACAAAAGCAACCCTTGTGGGTGTGCTGTGGAGAACGTGTGCCTAAAACGCAAATCGTTTTCTTCTGCCAAATCTTTATGGTGTATTTTGCAATCGGTGCCGCTATGGCCAGTTTGAGTTTGCAACAAGGAGACAAAACATTATGGACCTTCATACTGAGCAGATTCATCGGTTACCTTTTATCCAATCCTTCCCAGTCACTCCCCAAACAGTCACAGCCCTCTTTTGGAAACTTCTTTATCTCTAGTGACTCCACGGATAGCAGAACCCTAGAATAATGAATAACTAATTTTACTTAACTTTACCCAGTGACAGTTCCACGGATGTGTCTCCCCACAATACCTTGTGCTGTTTCACGGCCAAACTACCTCTTGTCATTCAATTGGACCACGAAGCACATTGGGAAGCGGCTTTGGTCAAAATCATTCATCCCACACAAGTCTAAAATGTCAGTGTAAATCAAACGAACTTTTTCGTCGAAATCCTGAACAAATAAGTGCAACAACACTTGGATGCCAACGATCCAGGTTTTACGTATCCAAAAAGCCATCACCAGCCAATTCAGCACTAAGTATCTATAGCAGGAAAATTCCGCCAGGCTATTATTTTTGTGCTGAACATTTGGTGGAAACGATAGGTGCTATTTTAGAGGATCACTTTGGCTAAACTCTGTTCAACACGAAACGAAGTGTCAAGATCGAGTACCACAAAATAGTTCGTCGCCTGCTGATGAGATTTTCGGATGCCAAAACGTTATCCATCACTTTTCATCCCACTTTGTTTGACATGTTGGGTGGAGACCTAAAATTGTCCCCCAATTCCAGAGACATCAATGACAACGACCAATTTTACAAGTATTTTCGTTATCCTGTAGAATTGAACGAGGGACAGAATTTCATCTTTTTGTACTCCGGTGTGGTGGAGTACAACGTGGTGGGAAACACAACCGCACCATTACTACGAGTCATTCCTTTCAAAGTGGATTCTTCCGCGGCTTCTTACGTAGAAGGTGTAAACACCTATCACGTTCACAGCGAATTTGTACATCCTATTATTTGCCTGTCAGCAAGTCGTATTTCGACACTGTCAACATTGGTATAAAAGGAGATCTGGGACAAAATATTCCATTCTCAAAAGTAAAAATTCACGGTGAAAATTTTCGGAAAAGATTCTCTAACGACTTGTAAGTCATATATCCTGTGTACCTCGACAAAGAGGACATGGTTTAGGAGATATGCTGAAATCTGCATGTCGTTCGGTGGCCTTTGTCTTGAAACCGATGGTGACACGAGAATTGCACTCCTTGAGACATATCGCTTTGACACAACGAAAAGAATTTCTCCAAAATGTCATCATCGACAAACAAACTCCCAAAGAAGCCTTCTTGAGAGAAGGCAAAAATGTGTTGCTTCAAACTGGAAAAGACATTTTGGGCCGACGAGAAACTCCTATAAATGCACTGGACGCTGCCGAGCAAGGCATTTCTGATTCCCTCACGCCACAGCAAGGACAAGGCAGAAGAGACGACGAAGACACTCCTCCAGATGAGTTCAAGAACACGTTGTGAGAAAGACTAAGAAAAGAAGAACAGCCAGAGAATTAAACGTCGTTGATTATTAAACAAAAAACTTGATGCATCGAGAGTTTTACAAATGTTTCAAGTCAAAACTGGACATGTTTCCCATGCCACCACCATGATAACGATGCAGGATTTCCAATGGGTAGAATTTCATCCCATCTCCTCTTTGACGGCCTCAGCTCCCATCGAATTTGAAATCAAAGGACAGCCCGAAGACTACATCGCTCTGAATTGCAGTTACTTGTACTTGATTGTAAAAGTTCTCGATCCGACTGGAAATTCTATTGACGCCGATGAGGAATTAGCTCCCGTCAACAATTTCATGCATTCCTTGTTCAGCGAAGTGGATTTGTACTTGGATAACAAACAGTTAAGCAGTAGATTGGATACTTATCGTTACCGAATGTACCTAGAAAATCTCTTGACGTACGGAAAAGAAGCCAAGAACACCCATCTGGATGCTTGCGTGGTATGGAAACCTGACACGGCTGATAAATTCAAAGACACCGATTTGATTAAAAAAGATAGTCCAGACCACAATGTGGGATTCAACGAACGTCGAAACAAAATCAAAGTTGGGCAGGGTTTAGAACTGATGAGTCGCTTGCATTTGGACATGTGGTTGCAAGACAAGTATTTACTGAACAGCAATGCAGACTTCAACGGAGCCCACGATCAAAACCCATTCGAGTTTGAGCATTACAACGTGTCCAAAATCGAAGTCAGTCGAGATGGCAAGACCTTGTGTAACAGACCCTTCGAACCTTACTTTGACAAGAAGAATTACTTGAGGTCGTACTTGTCCCTGTACGAAGCCAACGGACAGTTAGGGACCAACAACAGCCACAACATTTCGTACGACGATTATGCAGGAGTTTACACTTTGTGGGCTTTTGATTCCACTCCAGACCAAGGCAGCGACGAGGAACATTACCACTCTATTAAATCTGGTCAACTTCGTGTGGAACTTCAGTTTGCGCAAGCTCTACTCGTGACGTTGAACGTCATCTTGTATGCAGAATTTTGACAATACGATAGAAATCAACAGTTTGAGAGCAGTGATTCTAGACTATTAGAAGCTATGGAAGACTCTTATCCCTCTTTGGACTGTGGAGCCTCTTTGGAGATGGGAGACGAGAGAGTCTTTGAACCAACAGAAAACAACAAAGACGAAAAGGACATCACGATGTCGAGATGGCCAGAACAAGAATATCGTTTAGTCTCCTGCTTTGCAAAGCACCTAGCTGAAAACAGTTACATCGTTAACCCAGAAACATTGTTGGGGATGTCAAAACGATCATCCCAGTCAAAATCATCACGATAAATTCCTGATGATGAGCCAAGAAGAAAAATTGGAAAAGTATCTGGATGACTCTTGGGGTCTCATCTCGGAAGAAGCAGTGTTGCATCAGTGGTAAAATGACTTGCGTGACCATTCCTCCCCTCAATTGTGCTCTCTGGAGATCTGTCGCATCGAAGTTCTCTTGCCACAGAGTACGGAGACGAAGCGAAGAACCGTTTATTTGACAGAGATTTTCAAGCAAAAAGTCAGGATTGAATTGATGTCTTATCATCACCTGTGGGAAAAAAAAATACACCAATACAAAACATGGATACTTGGATCTTCATTACCTTTTGAAAAACAGTTCGTGCACCGCTTCCTGGAATCTGTCGTGTGCGCTAAAGATGAACTTCCTCATAGCAAACCTAAAGACAATTAAGCTTATGTCATCAACACTGATGATAGTCATCTCCCAGGAACCCATGGGGTGGCCGTCTACTTTTCCAACGATCATAGTGTGGAGTATTTTGATTCTTATGGATTAATGCCTTTGGAAGACGACATCATCGACTTTATGAGAAGAAATGCCAAGACGACTCACTTCTTTAATATGAAATTACAAAGCACGGACAATATTGTATGTATTTTCTTCAACAACGCAGTCTTGGATATCCCTTAGAACATTTAGTGACTTATTTTGATCGTGACTCTTCTAGAAACGATGATAAAGTAGATAGATGGTTTTGTGACCATTATGGTTATCTTTTGTCTTTTGCTAGGAAACGTAGTGTGCATCAATGGCCCATTAACCTAAATCAATGGAAGTCGATCTTGATTTCACAACGTTGTCAACAATGTAAATAAGTTTCTGTTTGAAAAATAAACTGTTGATTTGTTGATGTTGTATTAATTGTTTGTTTGTTGGTTAGTTCATTATGAATAAATAATGTTCTATTTTAAAAAAACAAACAAATGGGTGTCTGTTGTTTTTTTAAAAGAATGGACACTGTATGAACATGTATTCTTTCACCTCACTCTGTCCCTCTGAACAGCTGAACAGTGCGCGTAGTGATGGAACGCAACACTGCAGAACAAAGCGTGGCGCCAAAATGACTACCGGCTATAGCAGTAATTCCCGCTCCACTTTGGAAGAAACAAGCTACAAATTGAAACTTGCGAGCTGGAGCGAAAAGAACAACGCTTCTTTTAACATGGGATAACATCACGGAGGGAGTGGACCTAAATAACAAAGAACTACGAGACAATGGTTTGGTTATAAAAAAAAAACGTAGCAAGAGGAATCTGGTATGGGACGAGGAAAGCGACCCGAGCCAGGGAAGCCGACCACTTTAATACGCCGGCTAATACTTTTAACAAGACACCGGGACTCACAGAATCGTTACAGGCACCCCAAATGCTGATAAATTCAACATCCACCCAGACTCGGCAGCATCACGTGAAGGACGTGGAGGCTCAGACGGATATCACCACCTCAGCTCCTGAGCATGACCAAGCCTTGGACGAACTAGAGGCTACGACAGAAACTGAGGAATATACACATGAACAAGAATCGGATGAAGAAGTGAGTGACGAAGATGCTAACACTGAGAACGAAGAGACAAACGAGCTCACGCAGCTCTATACCCAATTAGGAATAGAGGAAAACCTGCACAGCGAAAAAAAGCCTATAATTATGCCTGTGCGGTGAAATACGTGGCTTGGCGGACCTTGAACACGAGAAAAACCAAACCACAGCAATGGCAATTTGGGCAGGGCATCGTCTTGGACTACTACGGCAAAGAGTACCACAAGACCCCATTTGGCACCCTTATCAATAGCGCCTTTGAGCTAGGAAACCTGTATGGTTTTGTGGCAATACCTGAAGATACTTATGAAGAACCACGTACTGCGGCCAAGATATGCAAAGAAGAGCTTCGCCTGAAAACCTTCTGGCTGCCGACCTAACAGCCCTTTTAAGGGCATCTAAATTGCCTCATTATTTCAGGGATTCTAATTTGGCTTGGAATCCCGATTCGATCAAACCACTATACCTGATCTGATCCTTTGAGTACCGTTCAAAATTACAATCGCATTCCTAATATTGTACCAAAATTTCTTTTTTAATGTCGCTTAGACATTTTTATCAAAAGAAAATTTTAGGGACCTTTTATTTATGTTGTTGTTGTTGTTGTTGTTGTTGTTGTTGTTGTTATAGGGTTTAACGCCATTTTTCAGCACAAGATAGGCTATGCATGGCGGCCGGTATTAATGGTGGAGGAAGAACCCGAGAAAACCCCGGAAAGAACCACCGATCCACGAGAAGCTACCGGCAAGCTTTCTCACATACCCACATTGGCTGAGCCCGAGACTCAAACCCACGCAGACAGAGGTGAGATGGCAGTGATCGCTTTAGACCACTCGGCCACTCGGGGCTCCCCTTTTATTATGAACGCTATTGCACTAGATAACATTCGATGGATAGGAGATAGGAAAATTTATTAACTATTTGAGAATTTGGCAAATTGCACAGGTGGCTAACACGCTATTGGTTTTATTTTTTGTCCATTAGTATAACTGGACAAAATTTGAACAATTAAGTACGGACTGGCGTTTAAGGGCACTTTCGCGTTTGCCTCGCTGGGACACCGCACCATGACGGGGATGTGGAACAATTTCCACCCGTCTAACATCAGGTGTCCCGATGTGACGTCATAGTCGCCGACCAATTGCGACTGGCGCCTCATACTGCTTTGGTTGACACCTGGTTTGCCGCTGTAGATTTCATTCCAGATTAACTTGAGTGCTTGTTGGGTCCATTCCCACTCAAAGTAAAGCCTCTGAGCGCGCAGGTGCTGTGTCGGAGTGGCGTGTGGGTGCATGGTATATCATGCTGCATGTGCGGACTGGAGACCCATACGTGGATGAAGAAAGATAGTCCGGTAATACCTGCATGCCAACGAGTCTCCTCTTTCACTGAAGAGTGAGCTGTTGTGGTTAAAAGTTAAGCACTTTACCCTTCACCATTCAAATCAATTCACCAGCTGCATATTCAATCAGGTCATTTGGGACTTACTTGACCCACAACCTGATGGCAAATTAGAAGCACTCTGTGAGTGCATTAACGCCTGGGGGATGAGGCTCTGATTCCGTACCCCAGGAATAATTAGCAGCCTGCTGTGCAGGCATTAACCTGTCGCACATGCCCGGAAGGGCGAAAGCGATGTTAATCCAAATAGTCAGTCAGTCTATATCTCTGCCCATTCAGGCAAGAGGCGTCGAGGGAGCAACATCGGAGCGCCAGCTGTTAAATCGACAAGGGTGGAGGAGGGAGCGGGGAAAATATGCGGCATGTGTGATCATGACTATCAATCAAGACAGAAGAAAAAGAAGCGTGGTCATATGCAAAAGAAGCGTGGCTATATGCAAACTGTCCGCGGTGACCCACCGACCAACCCGTCGAAACTTCATTACAGCACCTTTGAAGATAATGCTGTAAAAAGAAATTGTAGTAATTAAATAAAACAGTATCTGATGTTCTAGTAGAACGGTACGTCAGTGCGGACCATGCTGGTGAGGGATGGGATACCTTATAGGCTGGAACTGGCAGATAAAAGCCGGATTTGCAAGTTAGCAGCCCTGGAGGAGTTTAGCTGCACTGACGAATGACGTGGCACCATAGGGAGTTAGATGGGAAGGCATTAGTGTGAGGCGGCCGTCGGAAACGAGAGGATAAGCCAGCGTGGGATTGCCACCAGACAACATATATGGAGTCATTCATATACCGGTGCAGCCGAGATTCAGCGCTGCCCACACTCTGGTGAGCTCCCGACATGGAATCGATATTGAAAAGGCCGAGAAACCATTCAAATTGCCTGAATGAGTTATATGGTTTTCCTTTGGCTTTAAAACCGTTTTTGCTTATATCTCTATGTTGTAGCTCAAATATGATCCTTTTGCTACCACCGTCAAAATTTATTCTTGGTTTATTATGCGTGATACAAAAATGTACGAGTCATTTCAACTTAGCTGATTGGTATTGTTTAGTAACAGAAGTACACTTTGTACACAAAATTCTAACTTTGAATGCATTTTATAATGAAATTTAGTAACTCGTTTGATTTGGTTAATTGCACAGGTGGCTTACACATTATTGGATTTTTAATACGTCCATTAGAATTAACTGGACTTGATTTGATAAGTACGGAATGGCGTTTCAGGGCTCTGTTGCGATTGCGTCTTATTATATTTTTTTTAATGAAATCCTCTTTGAAACAATAAAGTTTGAAATTTGACCGATACATGACTTTCTGTATATGAATATGGGCTATTATGGTATTTGAAGTATAAGATGAAGTTTAGAAATAAGCAATTTTAGAATACCAACTGACTGATTTTGATAACTACACCCAAATCTACATCTATCTGTTTGCACTGTTTGGTTCAAACCAGCAACAACTGGGCGGTTTCTATATGAACAAAGACATACTTTAGAATGAACTACTCCCTCTAATCTAGCAAGTTTTGTCAGGAAAGCATTATTACAGGAAAATAAACTACTTAAGTCATTGTTGAGCTTTTAACATGCTAGTCATGTAAACCACGAGACAAGGTCATGACTGGTGTATGTATGTTACGGATAGTCCTGCACATCCTGATGTCCGTCAAGCCATTAAAACTCATTTCTACATTCTTCCGTTCAATTCTTCCTTCCTTTATCCCCCTAAATATGATTTTAGTGACCAGACACACAGTTGAATAACATTAAATTGAGATCCAATGCAAAGTGAATTATAGATATAACACACTTCGTACATATAATTATATATACAAATATTATATGGGTATATATTTAAACTGAATGGCGTCCTGGATAACAAGTTCGTGGATATTTCCTACAAGAATATGAAATGAGAAAGTAATTTAGTAAAACTAGATACTTTATGGAAAAAATTCAAGCAAATAGAAGAAAAAGATTATGATGGCGACGAGGATGATAATGATGACAGTCTTACGCCTTCTCAAACTAGCCCGTCTGGCTAACTAACTCACTAACTTAACTAACCATTAAATTTGGGGCTTCCATACTTGTTTACAGTCGTAGTATTGAATAGCCATTGAGCCTAATTAATGGAATTCCAGGTTCCTTAGAAAACCCATGCGAATTTCTTACAGTGATGGCAAAATATAGGCCGCCTTGGTTCAGTGGTTGGCGAGCTGGACTCGAGTCTGAAAAGTCGAGAGTTCGAAACCTAACCTTTGATCAACCCAGACTGGCTACCATGGTGTGACATTGGGTAAGGTACTATGCTCCAGTTTGTCTCTGCACTAACTAACTCGTTTGTTTTGCTCTGCCGTAAATCACAAAATCTAACACACAATCATAAAAAAAAGCCCGAAAGACAAAATATAAACCACATATATAAAACTATAGTTTTTCGGCAAAGGACACTGGTAGGAATACATTTGTGAGATCATCAATGTATCTGTCCTCAGTTTAGCCCAACTTTAGAATTTTATTTCAACAATATTGCTGTGCTACAATGCTATATTTACGAATTATTCAAGCAAAACTACACCGCATGAATAATGTAATAAAATGATTTGTTTGGGCATGCATATTCTTGCTTTAACTCTATGTTCGATATCAAACTAGAATACCTCAGAACTTATGTGAATGGTTTTCCGTTGGTTTATCATAACCAGTGTTCCACGTAAATTTTATTTATTGTTTATTGCCATGGTCTTACAGTTAGACAACCAGTCTCGTTATTGTAATGTAGACAACCAGTCATGTTATTTGTTGTTGTTGTTGTTATAGGGTTTAACGCCATTTTTCAGCACAAGATAGGCTATACATGGCGGCCAGTATTAATGGAAAATTCCAACGTTCTTATGTTGTGGTCATCATTAAACTTGATTAATAAATTACCTTTCGTTATATCATTTGTTGTCAAAATATTTAGTATAATGTTGTAATTATTCATCAACTTTTTGAAATTTGTGTATCCACGAAACTTGTTAGAAGAGTGTTCACATTATTAATGTATTCTTTTGTTGTTGTGTCACTTCTAGTAATAGGTTAATGTAATTTTATAATATTGTTACGAATATGTAATTTAATTAATTTGCGTTAGTTTTTAAATTTTATATATATATATATATATATATATATATATATATATATATATATATATATATTTATTTATTTCATTACATTTTACTGTAATGATTATTTTCACGGGATTTGATTTTTTGAAAAAATTATCAGTCTGATTAGAACGTAAAAGTATGACTGAAGCACTTTTTAGCTCACTTTGGTTCATAGTGTTTGTAAACATTCAATGGAAACGATTGGCTATTACCAAGGTCCTATTCGGCCCACGTGTTAGTTATGATTGTAAACAGCCTTTTGTATTATATATTTCCAGAATGAGAATTTGATTCTTAGATAGGGCTATTCGGGCATTTTTTTATTGCCCTGTTCAAATTAGTAAATCACGTAGCCCGTTACGTGAGCCACCATGTGATCTAAAATTGAGGCTTAAAACAGCTATTTTCTACTAGATCTAGGCAGTCGTATTCCTACACCTTGAGGGTACAAGGTGTTTATATTGTTGATGTCGGCTTGTTCTGAATTTCATCTATTTTTTGGGAATTAATAATTCATATTCTCTAGGAAACAAAACAAGTACTTTTCTTTATGAAAATTCTGGGACAAAGATGTTTAGTGGAAATTTATTCTGGAATTCTAAACAGAACATTATAAATTGTGTTTCAACGAGGAATCGTTGCCATTTGTACAACGACTTCATCTGACGTCATCGCCTTCCATATTGGAATTTCATCGAGATTCGAAACTGAATTCAGTTAGAACTATTTAGTGATAGGACTTATATTTTTCAACTTTAGGATTAATTTTTGGATTATATTCACAAAACTGTAAGTCCTATTTCCTATTTTTTACATTGTTTTCTAGGGAAATAAATTATTTTGTTAAAATATACAAAGCTTGTTGGCTTCACTCTTTTGTTTTGTTACCTTTGTACGAGCCTACACGTAACAATATAATGATCCGGATTGTAGACGTATCCTACGGTAAACATACTCATCCAATATTTAATAGTCATATTTTTAAATTTAATAGTCATATTTTAAAATTTCTATTTGCATAGTAATTAGTACAACTTTCAGGTTATATTTTACTCCATATTAAATCATTTTGTTTATTGCTCTTTTGCATCAATAAGTTTTGCTTGAATAACAATTTTAAAGATACCAAATAATTTTGAGAATAGCGTTTTTCTTCTTGGAGATCCATTTTGGATATCCTTATGCACTTATATATATATATATATATATATATATATATATATATATATATATATATATACACACACACACACACACACACACACACACA